>CM051517.1:52104566-52265354 GCA_028015205.1 Mytilisepta virgata | reverse complement strand
ACCGATACAGATGTTAAACTCATAACAGTTGTGAGATAAATACCTGAAAAAGTACAAAACGAAAATGAAGTAGAAAAAAAATCTTTACATCCTAATTGTTGATTTTCTGATACATATATTTCACTAAGAAATCTAGAATGTTGTCTTTCTTTTTTATGATCTTTAGTGTAACTGTTTACCGTTGCTTAGAAAAATCTAAGTTAGGTTAGAATCGTTTGATAATTCAAAAGAAAAAATTTCTAAAAGTAAGGGATCATCTGCTTCAGGCAAAATTTACCTTACCTTGATTTTGTTACCCCATTACTAAACATACATTTGATGGTTTTGGGGTTTATATAGTTCTGGTCACGAGGACACATATTGACTAATTATACAGAATACGCATTTAGTAACAACTTTAGATACCTTACACTGCTGGTGGACTGTGAGCTCCCCCAGCAGCTTTTACTTTTATAAATTTTGTAATTCTGCTGTAATATAGGTTTCAAGGAAACGTTTGAACTGGTCTGACTTTTGACTACCATCATTTTTATTCTATTGTTGACAAATTTTTGACGATATTTGCTTCCAAATACTTATGAATGGCAAAAGGTTAACAAAAAAAATGCGTAGTGTATATAACAAATTTAATATAATGTATCAGAGTTGATTTTACACATTTTCTTGACTTTTCACCACGAATATTTTATCTATATTGCAATGATGAAAAGCTTTAAAAAATGGATAAACGGTGCATCAAACCTAACTAAATGTATGTTCAAAACGTATTGCTGTCACTGGGAAGAGGCTTCTCGTGATGAAAAAGTCCCCAATAAGATTTACCATATAGAAGACACTAATTCTGAATTGATCATAATTTACTTTGATGCTGTCAAAATGTCCGAGTTATTAAAACACTTTCTTCCACGGCTTGTTTGTTCGCTACGATTGGAATTCTAGTACTGTTTTAAACTTACAATGTTCGTATTCGAGTATATCTATAAAACCTTTTAAAGATGTAACAAAATATACTTAGTATTCATGAATTCGAAAATATTTAAAATTTTCTAAGGTGTTTTGGTGACTACGATTATGGAACTTCATTTTCAAATCATAATGATTATTACTTACCTATGAGTGGGACAAAATTTGAAGTTGCAGGCATATTTTCAGCAATTAATAACATAAACACCGAAAACGCTAGTAGAACTGTTAGTCCTAGAGTTACTTTTTCTCCACTGTCTGGTCTCATCCAGAAACCAAGTAAAGTCAAAACTGATAACATTATACATGGAATTATCACATTATATGTGTAGTATAGTGTTCTACGTCGAATATGAAGCATAAACGTCACATCCGGAAATGGTTCGGGACAGCAAGTGTAGTGAATTACATTCCGAATAGAATTTACTCCTATTAATTCCCATTCACCATTACTTACAAAGTTCGATAAATCTACTCCATTTTCACTATTAAAAACGTCTACTTGGTATCCATCATAGGCCCAAGAGCCCATTTTCATTTTGCATATTTGATCATCAAATGGATAATAAGTAATATCTATAAAACAAGTACTCCTCAGTTTGACTATTGGAGGCCAGAAAACAGATCCATCATGGGATACCATCGCTAGAGCTTCCATATAGCCGTCTGTATAATCTTCAGCACTGAAGAATGAAACAAGAAAGTATACTTTAAAAATGTACTGTCGTTTTGAGATTGTGCATACCCTTTAATGGAGGACTAATTTACTCATGCATATTTTGTTCTTAGACTGTTTTGTCATTTTGATTTTTTGTTTGCTTGTACATAGTTTTTTATTATTGTCTCGACTTCCAAAACTTAAAAGACATTAATTGTAGATGTGAGCAATGGCGGTGGGGATCAAAATTGAAATGACAAAACATGTATTTATAAAAAAAGAAATGAAAAAAAAAACGAAAGGATAAAAAAAAATCAGTTATAAATGGTTACGACAAACCAATCGATTATCCATTACAATTTTTAATAAAATTTTTTAAAAAATCACTCATTCGTAATACATGTATAATTTTGCTGAAAATCCAAAGCTCTTGCTTAAAAGATGAGAAAGGAATGGGTTCTCCAAAATGAATTGTTGTTCTCCCTGTTGGACTTATGACGTAACGTTAACATGATCAATATTGTCTTCTTATGATGAAGTATTCTCATAATATAATTTCAATTAACGAGGACCACAATAATAGCATACCTATTGTATGTAACTATATCTGGCAGCCATAAATTTTTACATGGAATTCTTAGAATTTTCAAACCATTGTAATCATCTGGGTCCCATTTCAATTTTTCATCATGCCACTTCTACAGAACAAACCAGAGAAACTATTAAACTGATAGTTAAAATTGATTGTATTGTTGCGTTGAAGAAAATTATGCAATATCAATCTGTGATTGCATGATTAGTAAACATTTCAGAATATAACTCTGAAAATGGAGCTTTAACAATAATTTACAGATCTTATAACACCATAATATTGTTATCATTATGTAAAATCTACACGTAAAACGTCTTCAAGTTTGAACAGCTTGTAAATATAATCAACTTTGTTTGTCTGGAGTATCGATATTAATTGATATCTGTAAAAAGTATCATATAAAGTATATCAAAAAGAAGAAGATATGGGTATGCGTCAATGATATGATACGCATTAAAAATGTATAATCAGTAAATACACAGAATAAACGGGATCTTTTTGGATGGTTTTACAGATGGGTAGAGTTGCACATTAACCCAGCTGCCTCCAAACAGAAACTCAATGATACACCAGGAGAAAGGGGAGATAAAAAATACCAATTGGATGGATGAATTATTGTTTAACGTCCAGTGGCAACCGTTAGGTGCATATCAGGAAGAGAACATGTTGATATGATATGAATATGATCCCTGCTTTGAACTAGTCTGACATTCTGCGCCGGATTGTCAACGTGCTAGCTCCTGAAGTAAATGTCCACAGGAAGACATATCACTCCACTCGGACACACTATACTGACTTAGAGCCAACCAGTCCTTTGCCCTTACTCCTATATGCCGCATACTTGGTGGAGAATACCAGTTTAAATGTCTTTTGTTTGACCCTACTGGGGAGCACCGAGGCAGTTATTACCAACTGGACAAAAATACCTAAGGAACAATCTAAAATGTGAACCACATACACAGACAAACAAATAAACAAAAGAAAGGACGAAAACACTGAAAACTACACCCCCAAAATAAAGTTTCATATTATTACTGCTGAATCGGTGCCTCTGCTGGTAGATTGTATCATCAGCTCAGTTGCTAGTATTTCGTTAATAGATCCAATTGATATTTTAAATTTACTGTTAAAAATTGTTTTTTTTAACTAAGGAGTATCTCCCTCGTGCATAGCTCTGTCCTTAGATGGTTTTGACTTTTCCCTTTTGTCAGTTTGAAATTTTTTGAATTTTCTCTTCAACGTTTTGGATTAATTTGGTTTCCAACATGTTATGTCTTGAGTACTACTGATGAGGCGTTAGTCGACAAATTGTTTTGTTTAGCAAAATTGGCATGCTAGAATTATTATAAAAAGTAGATTACTGAAGTAAATCTGCTCCTTATTCGGAACACATCGTTAAGTCAATCACCAGAATAGCATAAAGTGTGATGATTTCTGAAAGTTTGACAATGTAATGACCGATCAATTCGTGATGACGATCGTAAAATGTACTATGTAATATCAAAAATCTATGCCTGATAAAACTCGCGTTGAGTAGCTTTGCCGACCGTAGCAATTCTTTCTAGAAACGCCCACGACATTATAGACAGGCGAAATGTAATAAAATGTATCACACAATACCGAATAAATTAGATGCACTGTATGGCCATTTCGTTGAATGACAACTCATCAGCAGTGCTCGAGATCAAAATGTTGGAAATCCGCTTAAAGCATGTAAAGATATTATGATGAATTAATAAGCACAATAATCGAAACCAAAAATAATTAAAGCAAACAGGGATCCAAACTCAGCTAAGTGTTACCTCTGCATCAAAACGAAGAGCCTTAGAAATTTCTGGTAAATTTTTGTCAAATTTTGAAAGGAAGATTTAAAGGCATTTAAGTAATGAATCATACCAGGACAAAAATTCTGGCTACTTGGTAAACAATACATCATTTTTTTGCGCAACTGTAGCATACTTTATTTTATGTTCACATGCAACAAAACATCGCCTATATTTAAATATTGTAAAACTAAATTGAAGGATTGGACTAATTTCTGAATACATGATCCTTTTATGAAACCCCACTGTTTGAAAATTATTGAACACTTAAAAAAAGGTGTTTACCTGATCTAACCATATATTTGTTGTAATGACTTGATTTTTCTCATCCTGAAATAAAAAAAATATAGAATAAAAACAACGAGTTAACATGGTGTCGTGTTGCCCTGATTTAATGAGCTGTAACACTGCAAAAACTTAGTTATCACAATGTATTTTAATTTATATATCATAGGTATTTTCAGTAACTTTTTCTTCTTTGTCAACTGGTTTTCACGTCTGTTATATTTTTCATACCATATAATATAGAGTCTAGCATTAATCAAAGAGCAAGTAAAAAGTTCTTGTATTGCAGCTCTTCTACAAGGTTTCCAACAAGGAGCCGAAAAGCCCAATCACAGAGTAAGGAGAAAATGTCTCCAACCACGATTTACTCGGTACTGCACTGTGATATGCAATTTATTGTATACGATAACATTACACATTTTCTTTGTTTTTCAACACATGCGAATGAAAACATTAAATACTGGTATTTAGTGATCAAGTAAAAGCTGCCATTCTTTAATTGACATCGAACAAAATACATACTTGTTCATTCTTTTATATGTTACTATGTCAACAACATTTGACAATAGAGATATTTATCTCACGAGCAAAGATTTCATAAATGTAAGTCCACTTAAACACTGTAAAAATTTTACCCATTCCATACTCCATGAAAATTAAACTTACCACGTCAAATATTTGTGTTAATGTTATTCCAATCGTCACGTTCACAGGCTGTGAAGCATTAAACACTGGTCTGGTATTGCTGTCATAGTTATGCATTAACACACTATACAATTTTTGTTCGTCTGTTAACATTGGACTCGTCTTATTAATACAAATTTGATACTCTAAAAAGATAAAACAAGCTTTTACAAATAAATTATAGAATGGAGCTAATAATTTTTAAATCTTAAAAATGTTAAAAGTTTTGTAAAAACTAAAGAGTATCCCTTCGTGCATAGCTTTAGCTGGTCTTTGCTTTTCCTTTTAGTTAATTTTGGCATTTTAATTTGATATTTTTGGGTTGTTGTTTCGAATATCAAAATTGTAGGCTTTGGGTATAACTGATGTACCGTAAATCAACGAAATCTGCACATCTTGTGCATTAAAATTTGTATCATAGAATTAATTATTACCTGCTGGTGGACTTCAAGTCCTGTGTGTATTACCAGCTCAGTTGCTAGTATTTCGATACTACAGTGAAATAGATATTTTAATTTTTAGTTTTAAAAAATGTAGAATTTTATAAAACTTAAAGAGTATCCCCCAAGTGCATAGCTCTGTGTTAGTTTTGGCTCTACCCCTTTTTGTAATTTTTGAAATTTGAATTGCTCTTCAAAGTTTTGGGTTCTTGGTTCGCTTCATTAGGCAAATCTCAATAATAAAAGCAATATGATATTTTGGTCTTGCCTTCGTTGTTCTCCGGAGTTTGTCATTATCACAGACAAGGGGATAGGTTTATGTGTAAGGAAAACGGCAGAATGATATTATCATTAATATCACAGTGAGGTCGAGATCTGATACAGTGAACATGCACAGAATGTAACTGGTTTTTTTTCCAGTTCTTAACGAAAATAGTTTAGTAAATTAATAGGCAAATATTCTAATGTACATAGATACATCACACAGAATAGATCGTAAACATTTGCTGACTTTATTGTACTTTTTTCATAGTCTCTCTATTTAACTATGATACCTTGGCTAAAAAAATCCCGAAACTAACATATAGACAGGATGATTAGTTTATTTTTTTGGAGGGATCAGCCTCACAGTCTAGTTTAACAAGATATAATTTAAAAATGGGAAGACAATGATTATATTTGCTTAAGTAAAGAACAAAAACACTTTATATCCATTAGACAGACTCAATCAATACTAAATTTATAAAACTGATAAAATACTGCCAAAAATGTCACAATAAAACAGTGAAAATCAATTTCAAGAGCATATTGAAATAAAAGAGAAGCCTGGAATGCTATTAAATATTATAATACAAAAAAAAACGCGATTTATATTTATGAAACCTCGTGCACTCAATAGTGCAGTATCATATAGAATAAACAAATTAACCAAAGAATTTTATGTTATCAATTATACAACCCTTTTGAAAAATTAATATTGATCTTAATAACTTCGCTATTCTAAACAAAGCAACGAATTATTAGTCATTTTTTTTCATACTGTAGAATCACTTTGGATTTTTTGGTAACCTATATTTATATAATGCACATGTCTTAAAATTTCAAAGATTCCTATAGTGATTAAGCATAAAAATGAAAGGAAGTCTTGCATAAACTTTGATAAGAAACGGAATCCGAGTATTTATCATATTTTCCAATTTGTATACTAGTATTATACCAAATGTACCGTAGGCGACACTGACTATTTTAAAACAGCCAACACCTGCAAATTAAGGGCATAGCCACCAGTTATTCCCCACGATGACATTTTTTTCATTTTTAAATATTTTTTACAGTCATTCAAAAATAAAAAAGTTGTTGTGAAATTGGTCATTTTCACACGCATTCTGAGGCTAAAAATTCCTTTAGTACATATAAATATGATGCAAATCTAATATTTTTCGGGTGCACGAATTTTGATTACCGATGCTCCTTGAAGAAATTCACTATTATGTTTCACTAAACCCAAATGATAACAACTTGAATATACAACTTCAATATGATGATCTTCGAATCATTTGATAATGATTATTAACATATTGATGTTTGTTTGTTGCGTTTCTGTTGTTTATTATTTCATGTCCTTACCGATCTCGGTTTTTTTCTTTGTCTCTTGGTTTATTGTTCTTGGTTTGACCCTTCAGATTTTTCTCACCTTATCTTGAAACCTATGAAAAGGTCATTCCAAATTCCAACAGTTACAATATATCCTCCTCATGCATAGTTCTCTGCTTTATTGGTTTTTTTCCCTTCTTCTGGTTTTACTCTTTAAGATATTTTGATATTTTTTAATACGACGTTTTGTTCCAAGACTTTCAGATTTTTGGTTGTGAGAACTTCTGATGAGACATATATAATTAACTGCTGAATGTCCCTAAATGAATTGTGCCGAGTTAATAAAGGTGAAGAGTTTCGAATAACAGTACTGATTTAGATAAAACTTATTACATGTTCAACTTGTGAAATCGAATTTATTATAATTCAGTGGCTCTACCGTTGTTATTATTTTGAGCATACATGGACGCGGAGAGATCACCTTTATCTATTTGACTTCATAAACCAATTAGAAATTTCTATACAAGGCTATGTTTACAGGAGATATTTATTTGTATTTAGGATGATCTGTAAACAAGATAAGACGATGTCAGTCAGTTTGATGGATTATAAATCTATGAAATGATTCAGAAGTCTGCGAAATTATCGTATAATTTAATGCAAGACCGTCGTGCATATAAAGATTTATCAAATCATTAGTTACAACAGTGTAACGGTTACGGTTAAGAAATTTTAGAGAGAGAGAGAGAGAGAGAGAGCAGATACTAAGAGTATCGTCCCCACTAGATCACTTTATATATACATGTACATAAAGATATTTTACCAATAGCACAGCTGTGTAGGAAGTTTAGTTGTACATATACCAAATATGAAATATATATCGGTCGTCCATTACGGTAAGTACTTGAACGAAAACGAATATGATATGGAGTGTCGGTTTTAATCCTAGGTAGAACACTATCAAGCTAAACTACGCCTGCTTATCTCTGTAATTGGTTACAAAATGGTACATGTAAATATTCACTTTATTTTGTTTTATTTCAAAATTAAAGAATTGTCATTCCATGGAATATTATTTCCTTAATGTGGTTAAGTATATACGAGTATATATAGCTGCTGCAAAATCTGTTCTGAACTAATTTTCAATCCCTTTCATAGCAAATATTTGTACGGGACAGATTTTTCAACCAAAATTGTTTGTATCTAAACGATGTAATACACACACATATCAAACGGGGTCTATTTCATCGACCACATTCCCCAAATCATAAAATTACTCAGCAACCCCCATCCAATTGTTATGAATTAGAGAAATAATTGGGCGCGTAAAAGTGATATATCACTTTTTAATCATTACAAATAATAAAAAAATGTCAACCTGCCATTGAATGAGAGTTATTCAAATAAAAAAGGGGAAGGAATAAATGAAAATAAAAGAAAGAAAGAAAACTTACCTGTAGATACAATAGCTAACACGGTGGACAGTAAAATGACATATGATATTCCGTATCCAAAATCTGTCAGCATTTCTTCTTCATCAGAATATCAAGGTACCTCAAGATTTCATCTAAAAAATCAAAGTTGAAACTTTGTCTGAATAGCAATCGATGCTAATTGCAGAGAAACTAAAAGAAGTGGCCAATTCACGTTAAAAACTACGGTAATTGATCATTAATCTTTGAATTTCTTCCGCTTTAATTGTTATATTCATCTTCAGTCTACTATCTACTGGTAAGTAGAAATGGACCGTTAAATTATCCCAAATCAATAGTCGAAGCATCAATCTTGACCATTAAGAAATTCGTATAACGTTAAAGATTAGTTCCAGGTAAGTATTGTCAAATTTACTTTTTCTTATTTACGCAGACTTTGTAGAATTAAGTTTACTGCGAGTCCAGGAAATGTTAGATTTTATCATTAGTCCTTGTTTTAATGTTGAAAAAACTAAAGGCCTTCCTAATACAATCGGCTCAAAGTTTACAAAGTGTTGTGATTTCAGGAAGAAATTTTTCGTCCAAATACTGGTACTAGATCCCTTTCACCGCAATTCATAAGTGATTAATACATGCCGTTATTATCTGGTAACCCCGTGTAATTGATCAATAAAAAGGAAGAGATCTATGATTTGTCAAATAACTATAAGATTCCATAAACAGTAAACATTCTATGATACAAAGATAGACGCGATGGATATGTACTACAAGATGTATTTTTTTAAATACCTCCTCGAGGAAGTTGAGTAATCTACAAGATTAGAGCAGAACGAGGGGGAATACGTGAATTTTAAAAACGAATTGTAGATTTTCCCAATTATTCAGTTTTGAACGAGTATATGTACCTATTTCTTCCGTAAATTCTCGATTTTTAGATTTCCTGTACCAAGGTAAATTCGTTGAGCAGAGTCGACGAAGCTAAATAACATTACGCCCGATTAGTCAAAAGGTATGACAAAAGAATTCTGATTGGACTTCACAACAGTGGGAGATCGATGCACGTGCAACAATCTTCCATGGGTCATCTCCCACTGAAAACAGCCAGTTACGGATTAATAAGTTATATCCTCTAACCAATTTACTCAAGAGGTATATTTAAACAACCTTCATTAAGCCCTCAGAACCAAAGGGGGTCATTATCTCCACTGACTATCTCGGTTTAGGGTTCAACTCATTGTAGCACATGCTCAAGGTTACTCAAGATTTGCTGTTTCCATACATACGGCGTGATACGTCTTGTGCTACTAGAACCAGGAATTTCTCGAGTTTATTCTTCTTTTTTTTTAAATACGTGTACATATACTTTAACAACATTGTAAAGTTGTGCGAATTTTTTAATTCCCCTTCTCGTTTGTATGTATTATTCTTCTCACTTAATGTCAACACTCCACTCTTAAAAAGTTTTTTTAAAACTTATTACATGTACCTCTTAAATAAGAAAAAAAAATCAATATCAAGAGAAGATGAAAAAGTTTCTTCTTTACTAATCTAGGGTAGAACTTTTTTATGATATGAGTAAAATAGAGAATATGAAAGCAAAAAAGAAACAAGCCCTCTTTTGAAATATACTGTTTTTATATGTTTTTTTTTCATTTAAATTTTTTTCGTCTGGTTGTTTGTTTATTTGGGGCTTGTGTGTTCCAAGTTTGACTTTGAGCTCAACTTAATCAATTTATTTATAAACGGTCATACAGGCTATAAAACTTTGTTTGAATACTGGTCGTACTAATAATTATAAACGGAACGTAAACAGATGTTCAAAATTGATTCTATTGATGTTAATTACAAACGAGCAACAGATTACAATCAAATGCATTATTTCATATGTAACTTGGGAAAAAAAATTCTGTTGCCGAAATGCTCATGTTACCTGGTAGGGTAACTTTATATTCTATTGTAAGTATCTGCTGCATGACGAAGCAAACATTATTAATTTTACAGTACGTTTGTTTAAAAAAATCTTTTCTTTCTAATGTGAGCCCGGAGGGGGGGGGGGAGACCTTGTCAAAAAGTTGACAGGCGGGTTCTTCCAGTACATTTGAACCCCGACCCCTTCCAGACAAAATTTGACCATGTTACATACCCCATTACAAACAATTTGTGTCTGAAATAATACCCCTTTTCAGTGGATACTCATAGGATTTATCTTCGTTTAATAAACAAAATAAATAGGCAATTAAGTTGTAAGTGCCACCCGGGGGAGGGGGAGGGGGTGAGGTACACAGTGGCGGTTAAGTTGGCTCATTGATGAGAGTTTCATCTTTCATATGGAACAGGTCTTATACAAATGAAAATGTGATAAAGTTGATGAAAAATTTTACGTAGGGAAGGCTGAGATAGATTTTTTATTCTAATAGTGAATCAACAAATTATATGTTTCATCATCATTTTCAGTATTTTTCTCCTTATTCTATTGGAAGTCTGTAGGTTCTGGCTGCCTGTGAACCTTTCTCGAGACAAACATACCAACTGTTTGACATACAGAAAATACAGTAAAAACTGAGAACATTGTAGTGACTTTTCAGTAAAATTTGTAAACTCTTCTTCATATGTTTTATTTGAAATTTGATTCATTTTTTACTTGGCGTTTTTCTTTTTATTTGCCCTCTTGCCAAATTTTAGGCGAGGCATTTGCCATACTGCCTATATGGAATTAAAACACCAATGAATGAAAATTATCCATCAAAGAAAACTATTGAATACACGTATCTTTGATCATTTGTGCATATTCAAATTTAATCAAACTTGACTAAACAAATACAGATGTCACATAGTTTACAATAATTGTTTAATAACGAGTTATACATTGTAATTTTTCTGTATGAATCAAAGTTTCATGTCTATTAATACGGAAATCAATTATATTTTAATAAGAGAAATTGAAAATTTGCCATTTGGTACATATATATGTAAAACTAAACATCCTAGTATAAATTTTGATAATAAACTACAATGTACGAATTATATCTAAAAGCCTTAAATCTGAACTCAATATATTTGACAGTAGGCTGAAAAACCAAAAGGTAAAACTAATTTAAAAAGTAAAGTAAAAAGAACTATAAAAATACAGAGCTACGCATGTGCTTAGATACTGTTTACTTTAGTATATATATATTCAGAAATTCAATAACAGTTAATTTTCACCAATTTTGTGATACATGTAGTACAGAAATACTAGCCTGGTATTACGTTTGAGAATGCAAGTCACCAGAAGCTTGAGTTATGTGAAACCCGTATTCAACCCCAAATCCTATCTGTAGTCTCAGCATGAGGTACAATTGAAAATATACTCAGAGTATATAAGTCCTACCTCAAAAGTATGGCCACCTTTAACTATAACTAATTAATTAAAATGTTAAAATGTAAAATTAGTCAGTGCAGTAGTGAGGATATAAGACGACATATCCTTCTAGTCTGTTACATGCTCCATATACTGATATAATGTTTTTTTTTAACATTGACGGAACAAACTATAATTATTTTGCAATACTTTATAGAGAACTGCTGATTCTATATATTTTTTCAGACTCTGATTTGAATGGATATTGTCTTATTGAGACTTACTTTATATCTTTTTATAGGTTCGAAGCAAAAAATAATCTGGAAGGTTGTCGATTAGAAAACCATCATCACGATTGCCATAAATGTTTTTGTTGTCCTGTGTTTAATGAATACGTGAAGTGAGAAGAGTAGTCTAGACTTCTAATTTCAGGTAGTGTGACCTTATTTATACTCCTGTTGAGGCATACAAAAATTCATTATAAGTTTAAATAAATATTTCGAAATGCAATCTGTAATAAATTTTTTATTATCAGTTATTTGATACACAAGAGGACGTTTCTCCAAATGAACAAAAGTATTAATACTGAAAGTGTGTGTCGGAATCCCTGGAGGACTCTGGACTTTACAATAAATCCCTTGATTGCATCATCTATACTAATAGTTTACACCATCCTTAAGGTACTTTTCAACTTTAATGATTTTACGACTGAACTGTAGTATGAAACTTTACAAGATACAAAATCCAGAACAAAGTAGCGTGTTTTGTTAACATGTTACTAGCAATGACATAGACAAGTAACATAAATGAATGAAAAAACGAAATTTGTTTTGTGATAAGAGTAAGATAAAACACTTTGAAATTGGAAAGGCTACTCGTGTATAATTGGAAATTACTAAAATATCATTAAATAACCAATTTGTAACAGAAAATTTAATAAATCTCGCCGTTCAAATATGTCTAACTTTTTCCAAAGATTTTTTTTTTCACCCAGTAATGTTTATCGTAGCAAATGATTAATTTCCTTAATCGTTCAATTTTTGAATAAAAAAATCCGAGTTTACTTAATTAGAACACCATCAATATGGTTCAACGTACAAAACATTTTCTACAGAAAAAGGATAAATTGTATTAAATTACCTAATTGCTTCACTCTGTAAAAAACAAATTGCAAGTTAGACAGTGAAAGCCGAAGGTTAACGTTGTCAATAGAATTTTACGTACAAATCAAATAATTTGTGATAAAATAGATAGTCACCGTGTTCGATTCGATTTTCGATTAGTCCAGCAAAGGCCTTAAAAAGCTTTAGGCAACAACTATTTGATTTAGTAGGGGAGGTAAGGTTGATATTGAAAAAAAAATCAGCATCTTAAATATGGTGAATCGTTCTTAACCCCCCCCCCCCCCCAAAAAAAAAGGAACTTGCAAGGAAGTAGAAAAAATATCCAAGTTCAGATCCCCTCGTCCAAAGGCAATATTTGCTGACTTACAAAGAAATTTTCTTTCTGTTCAAAATATTAAGCATGTTTCTTTTGTGTTAAATGTTAAACATTGTGCACTAGTTTTACTGTTATTGTATCTATTGGGATTTTGTTTCTGAAATTTATACACAATCTTCTATTATATTGCTAGGATTGTTCCATACTTTAAGGATGGTTTGCACTGGACTGATTTAGTTGCATATTCAAGTACTATGTATATTATTCCGCATTTGTTTATCTAAATCAGTAGAAAAAATTACAGTTCTTGACGTTTTGGCTTATAGAGAGAGAGAGAGAGAATGTTTATTATAGTGCAACCTGAATTTAAGAATCACAATACATATTTACAAAATTATTACTTCAGCCAGCCAAATAGGCTTACGATGCACTTTAAACAAACAAAAAAAAAAAAAAGAAAACATCTTAATATTACCGAAAAGAGACTTCACTTTAAATATACGAATTAGTGTAAATGTCCTTAAACGAATTTGAAAAATGTATCGATAAAGTCATGAAATAGATTAAATTCTAGTATTGCAACAGTCTGATATAAAATTTGCCACAAACTTACTAAGCCTACTATTAGAGAGAATCTCACGCAATTTATCAATGTCCGAAAGACCAGATATATCACGATAACGTGTATGAATATCGTCTAAAAGTTTGTTTATTTTGTCCTCGTATTTCGAACAGTGGACCAAGAAGTGCTTTTCGTCCTCGATTGAGTTTTCAGTACACATTTTACAGAGTCTTCGTTCAACCGGAATATTTCTCAAAAAATCAGTTTTTAAAAGTTTATATTTTCTTAATTTTGGCATTTGCTGAATACTATCACCCCAAAATTGTTTATGCTCTTCCGTCAAAATCGTTTTCACTGAGTCAATAATATAAGAACTAGATATATTTGGTTGATTTTCTGGAACTAGAAATTCACTTAGTCCACTAGAGTCTGACAGTCTTTTGATATGATTATCATCATTGTTGAGGCTTGTTATATTTCAGTTCAGCTCTTTACATTTTTAATTGCCACCTTCTCCACTGGATTTCTAAATGTAATTTCCTTTGCTTTGTCCATCAGTATTTTCTTTCTTTAATTAATATTTATCACATACATATTAATATGTATTATATATAGTGAAATTCCTAAGATGTTTCATCATGGGTTTTGTGATAAATGTTGTTTTAAAACATGTTAAAGTTTGGATGAACTTGTGTTGTCAGATTTTATCTTGTTTTATTAATAAAACAAAACAAGTATGGTAAACCTTGCTTAAGAGAGTTAAAACACTATTTTTTAGTTAAGGGATATTTCCAATTTTTGAACAGGTTATACGATATAACCTGCTTTGAGTCAGTTCACGCATAAGAAAACGCGAAGCGGATTATGAATGCCTTAAACTGACCCAAACCAGGTTATAGAAGTATAACTTGATCAAAAATTGGAAACATTCCTTATAATTTAATTTCCAAATAGAAGTACAATGATTCTTCGATTCAAGCATCAATAATGACATGGGACTATCTGAATTTACATGTGACAGATTAATCCGTTGGTGACGCTACAAGACCAAACTAGGTTATACAGAATAACCAATGTTGCTCTATGCTGTTAAGCCAATTAAAATGCAGTATTCAAATCAAATTAAATTATTGAATTTTATACAAAATATTTAAACACATATACGTGTATCTAAAAATCATGTTAATTTGGCAGGAATGACTACTGAGGGAACGATAGCCTCGGCACCAGCAATGGTAACTCTTCAATGGTAGAAAAAACTCGTCTACATACCAATTCCTTGTATGATATTTGGAACTTTTAATGTCCTGGGAATATTGTTACACACACATGCAAAATCACTTTGACATATATTTTTAGGGTGAACTAATGAAAAAACTGACATAACATACTTGTGGAGAACCGTAGTTGATAAAATTACTAATGTACGAGGATGATCTTCTCATACATGTAGTTACATGGATGAATTTGTGCGTCAATTATAGAAATATATGTTATTTACAAATATTAACAAGTATGTGAGCTGCCTTCTAAAATAAGAGAAGATTTATCCCAAAACAATTTTGGTTATTTTGGCTTTTTAATAACACTGAGATGTATTGTACTAGCAACATAAATTGTAGTACATGTACATATTCTGCATGACTGATGTCAATTAATTAAATTTATTGTACTATACAGCAGATGCTACCAAAGATAGATAGATAGAGAGAGAGAGGTTAATAAGATGGTGTTTGAATTGTTCTCGACTATTGAATGTGATTCTGAATTACAGACCAATTGTCAGTACATGTTATGTTGTCTACACTCGTTGTAATATCAATCTGAAAAAGGTTAATATTATATTTAGAAGAAATTGTCAGATATAGCCGTAAACTATAGTCTTTATTTTAGCATTCAAAATACCAAAAAATGTATAAAAATTGACTAAATACTCACATTTTCTGTGCATTAAAGAAGCAAGTCCCGTTAAATGTTACAAACCAAAAAAACATGTTATACCCAAGATCTTCTTGATTAATTAATCCATATCAGATAAAATTGCCAAATGTGACAATCACAATTTGACCTTATCTTCTTAAACCATGTATCTAAACATTAAGTGAACCGAAAAACTTTAAATCCATACAAACAACTGAGTGTATAATGTATTGGATAAAATAAATTGAACACAACGAATCAATTGTTATTCGAATACTCATAACACAAAATAAAATATGTAGTATTCTTATTGATAAATAGCAGTGAAATGGGCGCAAATTGAATACAAAAATAATATGTTAATACTTACTTTAAAAAATACGAAGTGCTCAACTGGTTAGGTTAGCCATTTAAAGTAATTATCTTTAAAAAGGGTACCAAATTTCAATTTAAGGTTAGTTTAAATAAGTACACTACGAACACTACTTGAAAACATGTTGGAATTTGATAAGTCCAAACTATAAATTTTAAACTTTTTTAAAATCAAATTTAATGGAAAAGAAAATTTATAATCTGAAAGCATCTTTCGGAAGAAGACAAGAATTTATATTTTATATTTTTGCAAATCACTTCCAAAAACAGAAGGGGTTCAAACATAGGAAACAACATCAAATAAAAATAAGAAAATAACACACAATAAATAAACAAGAAAAAGAAGCGACAAGAATTAATAAAAAATCATGAAAATAAAACATAACCAGTCTTTCCGATACAAATAGCCAGAACAAAGTGCATTGGAGAATGTTTTCTATAAAATTTCCAGACAATCAAATGGTATTTATTATTACATCATTTTCTTCTGAAAGAATGTTTAATACGTGCATGTGCGTGCTTAACAAAACCGAAGTGCACGTGTCTATAAATACAATCACGACGAAGTGGTTGTCTGTTTAATATCATTGTTTTTTAATTAAACGGTTTAAAGACAGCATCATCAAATCTTAGTAAAAACGAAATGAAAAGGCGCCGAAATCTTTGAATGTTTTTCCTTCAAAGCACACCATCTGTTTCCGCTTCAAACAGTTTATCTGGGAATTATAAAAAATGAAATCAGTTAATCCAGTCCAAAAGCATGGTTATAAATAATGAGAGTTTCGTTTTTATATATCAAATATTATAATAGTGATTATTGATTCAGTAAAATCACATAATATAAATTGTAATCTTTGCCTTATGTTGTTTTATGATAAGTTGTGTCGTGACCTCTTATGATATCATTCTTATAAATGTAAATAATTAGATGAAATATGATGTAGCATCGTTATCTTTTCTAAAAATTTATTTTGAGAATTTTTGCGGAGGTAAAGAGTACAAGTAGATTGAAAAATGTGGAAAAGTTTTAATATGGAAACTTCCAAAGAAATGTGGAAGTTCGTGGAAAAAAAACGTATAAACTTTGGGACAATCTGAAAAAGTTCCGAAAATGCTGCAAGCCGAACAATAATCCAGAATGTTGAAAAGCATATTTATATGCCAAAGTTTCTAAAAGGGTAAAGCCAAAAACCATGTAAAGGCAAGAGAGATACTGTAATCCTACCCCCCCCCCCCCCCAAAAAAAAAGTAAAAAAAAATTAAAAAAATACTAATACAAGGCGATATAATTTTAGGTTTCATTTGAAATAACCTAAAATTAATGTGATTTCTCTATATATTTTTGACACAGAGCACAACAAAGAAACACAGAATATCTAGGATTCCATCCAAAAGGGGTATGTCAAATGGACAGACATACCCTGAAGTACAAAAGAACAAATTTGGAAATTGTTTTTATGAAATATATTTTTTAGATGCATTTCTCTGCTGGTTAATTAAATTTCAACTAAATTGTTAGTATGCATAAAATAGATACCAGATTTATGATAGGTTTTAAAATATTACTCGGTTCTTCTACTATTAAATTCCGCGTACTGAAAAGCAATAACGGTTTATTTTGTATTTTTAATATGTAATTTAATGAACATGATTAGATTTGAATATTTCTTTATAAAGTGATGCAGATAATGCATGCAACAAATTAACATACTTCAATTTCTTCTTTAAAAAACTCAGGGATATTCAGTTTCAAAAGATATGTAGAAAAATCCAGTATTTGATATCTCTTCCTCGTCTCCTCACGACATTATGATTATCCTTTTCATACATTGTCGCAGATACGAATATACGGAATCATATTTTAGTATCTTTGGATTGTTATTTTGTATCATATCATATGCGGAATCGGTCAAAATTATCAAACGCATGAATGTCCTCAACTATTTATGAACCTCGTTAACATTTTAGGACTTCCAAAATCGAATTTAGGGTATCCTTAAATATTACATATGCGGTGTTTTGCCTGCTTTCTCATTGGTTAGTTTTGTTACATGAATACCAGGATATTTCATGTATTGACCTCTTGTAAAGGTATATCGATTCAGTAAAAGTATATTGACTCCGTAAAAGTATATTGACTCTGTAAAAGTATATTGACTCCATATTAGTAAAATTAGATCCGGATTCGTTCGTAAAATTTCTCAATATCATAAATATTCAGATTTCTTTTTCAATTTTCTTTGATTAAATCTGTTTAACTTTATTTTTTATTTTGTCTACCTTGTTTACGGAAGAAGGTTTTTTTTTTATTGAAAACAGACAGTGCATATGTAATATAACAATTAAGGACTTTTAAGTCGATCTATACATTATATATGGGCCAGTTAGAATGATATCTACCGCCCTCGGACTAAAGTCTTCGGTCCATTTCATCCCACCATGTCCATATATAATGTATTGACCTCATTAAAGGTCCATAATTGATAATTAAATATTGACTTCCATGCTACCATACTAAAATAAACACAGATTTATTGGAACATGTGCATTTGTTAATTGAGACTGAAAAAAATGAAGAACTTTCTGTTTTTTTTTTCTTTTCCGTAGGAGTTTTCAATTTTACATTTTAACAGTCATCTGGTAAAAGAATATTGTAACAGTAGAATATTATCGTATAAGAAAACTTGTTGGCAATGAATTCGTATCATATTGGCTTAAAATAAAATAATAGTAATTAGACCATATTCGTGATAAGCAGAAAATATAAAACTTTTCCGGTCAGTGACAATCAGATACGTTTTTCCCAATATGAGATCAACGATGACTTCTTGTTTACGAAGAAAAACTACAGGGACCAATGCCAACACCTTTAATTGGTTATACTATTTTATAAATGATACAAGACCATTAGGATCAATTGTCCGAACAAAAGATCACAAACCATATCAGAATTCATCGTCGTTAGGTAGTTATAAAAACCCTGTAATGACACTCCCTAAATCCCCCAGGATGATCCAGGCCGTGATAGATAGAAGATAACGGAGATTTAATGCATATATAACGATATCGTCTGACAATTCAAAAGAACGTCTGGTGGTCAGGTCATCATTATGATTGGTCAAAATGACTGATCATATTTCGTCTAACATGTCAATGTCATCGCACCAAGTTTTCAATGAGATCCTTAACGTGATAAACTGTACTGATATCCCTAAGCTATCCAAGAGAAAGATACGCTACTCCACTGGTTTTTTGGTAAGGACAAAAGTAATAACCAACCTCCGTTTTATGTCATTTGTTAAATGATGAAAAAACAAAGAAAGAAATATGTTACATATCTAATACAGCAACTGGGAGTATTTAAAAAATTATGAGTGAAATAAAGAATACGAGACTGTATAGCAGATAAAATAAAATACTCCCTATAAAAATTGGAGAAGCTCCTTACAACCAAAAAGGGATGGCATTAAAAACAGCCAAAGGCAACAACACAGTTGGCGAACCCTGTATAACATGTTAATGATGAAGATCCCTCAAAAGGGTGGTAGAATTAAAGGGGATGGTGGTGGAATTGAAAAATTCGCAAGTGAAAAAATTGTCTTTCTACTCATCAAAAAAAAAATTGGCAAACGGACACGTGACCTCGTCCTGACGATCTTATTGGTCAAATTGTATTAATACACTAAAGGGGTCACCGAGGGAAACTTTGGCCATAAAAATAATTTATTTGCAATAAACTGTTATTGCTGCAGCGTCTAAGCATGCTTACAGAATTTTATGTAGGTTAAAAAATACTTAAAAAAAAGAATGCGGTGCATTTTGACTAATTTTTGTAAAATAAATCAACACATTTTTTACATTAATTGAGACTTGAAAACTTAAATAGGAATAAAGAACCATCTAATATGCCAAATAGTGTACCAAAAACAATGACAAAAAGAATACTAGTACAAGAAATACTATAGTTGAAACCCGGTAAACAGAATATTTCATTGTAATAAAAATATTACATTGTATAATTCAATTACATTTAACCTTTTCTGTGCCACTGAAACTAATAAACAACATTTACAATACAAAGTATACAATCGTGTAGAATTTCTTAGCTGGTTTTTCATATATATGACATATAAACTGTAAATCTTCCCTTCCCTTTATATATTAATCATACATTTACATTAATCATACATTTAATGCTAGTCAACATGAAATTGTATAACTTGCTGGTGTTGAAACAAATAATGTAAAACAATTTAATAGATCATTACCTACAGGAATAAGTCAGTGTAACATTGGCAGAGTTTTGATTGAATTGAAGCACACCATTAACTAAAACAAAGATTTATGTTGTATTACTAAAATTACCTTACACCTTAATTCATTGTGTATACCACTGCCTATCAAAAAATTGACAATTCACGTATTAATAAATAAAATTACTATTACCCCCCTCCCCCTCCCCCAACTCTCCAAGATGACGATTTTTGGCACTTTTACGATTACATTACACGTATTATTAACAACAAGCAACGAATCCTAATGGATAGTGTTCCAGGGCACTGGCTGTCTTTTACGGTTTTTCTAGAGGTCACATTAGATTTCACTCCTTTATTATTTCAGTGACTGATATACTTTTGTAATATATGTTCCGGATGTGTTGATAGAATTAGCACATTGTCTCTGGATTTTGGCCATATAATTTTTCGCCTTTATCTTATCTTTTTACGCTTTAGTCTGCAAAAATATTTTATGCTTAAAACAGCAAAAAAAAAAAAAAAAAAAAAAAAAAAACCCTTATCATGGATTTTGTTGCTCTTTAATCCATTTTGTCAAAGTTCTATAGAACTTCTGGATTTCATCCTAAATGATCCATGTATATACAGTATACTTTTTCTATGGTTTGTGGGGTTTCTCGTCCAAATTATTCTTCATTCACACTCTTCCACTCTTATTCTACCTACATGTAAGATGCTTTGGAAATATTATTTCATGATTTTCATTACGTACGACCACGTGACTTTTCAAGAAAAGCCAAAGTGAATGGAATATTAGTTCAGCTCTGGAACTCTTGTGTTATATTTTATTATTGTAGGGCAATACGCATCAGTTGGAAGGAAAACATTTTTTTTACAAAGGTTGCTGCAATACTAGAACGAAGATAATATTTATCTATATCTCTTTCAATAAAAATAGAAGATAATTGATAAAAATGTTATCAACAGACGTAAAATATTGGCCTTAGTGCTAAGTAAGATATGTTATCGTACTTCCCTGCGTATATATCACCCTGCTCAGCCGCTCTGTAATCTCTGTATTAAGGCTTTGTGACGTATTAGGAGACATTATCCGCGACAGCATGACTTATTAGCGACGTCACAATATGAGAGCAGGACTTATTAGCGACATCACAATGTGAGAGCAGACGTTATCGTATTTCCCCATGCCTATATCGACCTGCTGAGGCCTTCACAATTTCCCGTATTTCGGCACTGTGACGTCGTAAAGAGTTGACCCGACTCTAATATGAGCTGACCCGAATATATCAGCGACGTCATAATGTTTGACCCAACGTTGACCCGAATATATCAGGAAAACATCCGGTTATAGGCAGATGGCCATTGAAAAGTAAGAAATTCCATTCGCCGAAAAAGCTTCACATTGTGTCACATCGCGGCTGATATTTTACGATATACGTTTGCAGAAAACCTGATAATATGTACCTATCAAGCTTACCTCCAGGAGGACAAAAAAGCGTAAAAAAAGTCTTACAGGGGCGACTAAAATGTACCGAATTTGTACGATAAACATATTATCGGGTTGTTTGCGTAAATATATTGTAAAATATCAGCCGCTCGATACAATATGAATCTTTTATGCTCGTTCGCTGTGCTCACTCGCCAAAAATCTTCATATTGTGGCTCGCGGCTGATATTTTACGATATCAATGTGCAGAAAACCCGATAATCTATACTTATTTGACAATCCGAGACTAATAGTTCTTACACGAGTTTAAAGAGAAGACTGGAAAATCTTATACGATTTAAAAAAAATTAACGTCTTTCTGAGTCGAACGTAGCTGAACGAGGGGAAAGACGCTGAATTTTAAAAACGAATCGAAGATTTTTTAGTTCTTCACATTTGAACGAGTATAGGTACATATTTCTCGATTTTTAGATTTCCCGTATCTAGGTTAATTCATTGAACACAGTCGACGAAGTTAAATAACGTTTCGCCTGACTGGTCATAAGGTCAAAAGGTCTGATAAAATAATTCTGATTTTCGCGTCACAACTGTGGGAGATCGATGCACGTGCAACGATCTCCCTTGGATTATCTCATACTGAAAACTGCCATTTACGGAAGAATAATAGGTTCTCAAACGCGTTCCAAGTGAATACTGGAAAATCTTCGAGTTTTTAAAATTCACGTCTTTCCCGAGTGAAGCGCAGCGGGACGAGGGAAAGACGTTGAATTTTAAAAACGAGTTGAGGATTTTCCAGTTCTTCACTTCACTTTTGAGCGAGTATAAGTACCTATTTCTTCCGTAAATACTCGATTTTTAAGTCCCTTGTACCTAGGTAAATTCCGTGAGCACAGTCGACGAAGTTAAATAACGTTACTCCTGATTGGCCAAAAGGTACGTGCATATGATTTGATTGGTCTAAAAGCAGTGGAAGATAAGGTTTCGTGCAGTGGGAGATGAGGTCGCGTGAACCGATCTCCATCGGGTCATCTCACACTGAAAGTTGCCATTTACGGAAGAATAACGGTATTTCCATATAAACTAAATTGATATGATACTAGTTATTTTATTAGATGTGTACGTTGTGATTTATTATGTTTGGTCAGTAGTGTACAACGTCAAAATACATGTATGTTGAACATTAGAATATTAACTCATAATTTTGTAGACACGATTCCAACGCCAAAATCACTAGAACATAAAGCTAATAAACAGTCTATAGAGAGAGCATTAAGAAAAAAATTAAAACTTTTAAAAAGAGTGGGAAAAATAGTTTTCCTTGATGAATGGAAAAATATTTGTGTTTTAAAATAACTTTATAAAATGTATTTTGGTGAATGTAGGACAATTAACTTTACGTTATCTATATATAGCAAAACGTCATGTAAATTGTTGGTTGATAAAACAAGATATTTTCTTAGAATACTGTTTCAACGCAATCATGGAAAGTTGACCTTACCTGGACTTTTTAGACTGGTCTATTTAAGTCCGTTTCATTCTGTTGCTTACCATATTTTTGTTATTAAATTTTGCTTTCCAAAGTTTTGGTCAAAGGTGTAGCTGAAGAAGTTTAATCCGGAAATCGTAATTAACGCAAGAAATTGGAAATCAAAATTTATTCTAAAAAAACAAACTCCAATCCATGATTATTTTTATGAAATCAATGTAAGCACTAAAGAATGGTTTTAATGCAGTTATAATTAGTGATTCGATATTTTAATAAACAATAGAAATAGTTTAATCTGAAGGTAGCCTGGTTTACCAGCTCAATAATAATTGTTTATCTTACTGTGCATACCTTAGACAATAATTAACAGTGTTTATTTCAGACTGTGATTTCTGGTCTATCCTTTATTCAGCACGAGGTAGCTGAAGTCATCAGTTGTGTTTTTTTAGAAGGACCCCATCCTTTTGTTTCAAAGTTTTGCAGAAATAATAATCCAACTGATTCACTTAAATAGTATTGGAAAACCAAAACCAATCTCAATCTCAGGACATACACAATTTAACTATGCATTTAAACTTTTGTACAATGAAATAATGTAATGAGAGTCTTGAAAAAATAAATATATATCATTTGAAAATAGAGAACATAAAAGATTTAAAGAAACGTATAAGCTCAAACTTGTGTCATACAGAATCGCAGTACTTACTTATAAATTCATGACAAAACCACCTAAATGATATTAATATTTTGGGTCCTAAGTAACACAAAATGGGCGCATAAGAATATCGGTGCAATAAGGTGAAATTCATAATATAGAAAAGCAAGGCGAATTCGTGAGAATGCCGACTACAAAAATACAACTAAAAATATTATAATTACAATGATAATAAAAATAATAATAACCACATATTTAAGACAAGACTACAAAAAGCAAGCAATCTGAATTCTTACAAATAAAATTGTTTAGGTTGCTTGAAATACAGCAAAAGGCAATTCAGATACTAGTAGAATAGAAATTTACCAGACATCAAATAAAGGTATCATAAGTACATTTGTACATTCCAATAAGTAATTTATGCCAAGAATTGCTCTTAAGCAAACAACTGAAATGTAAACAAAACAATAATTTGAGACAATAGATCATAATTAAATATGCAATGCACAAAGATATTAGGTAGCTGAACTTATTTAAATAATTCAAATCAAATATCATTTTTTCAAACCCATTTAAGCACTAAAAATTTGTTTTATACTGTTATAGTGAACCAGTATTTTAATAAATACCAGAATTATTTAAAATTGAAGGAGCCTGGTTTACCAGTTTTATAGTATTCATTTCTTACTGAATACCATCAGCAATTTCACAATGTTCTCATTTCGACGATAATTACAGACAGTTAAGAAAATAAAATTCTACTTCTGATATACTAACTGACTAACTTCTAAAATATCAAAGTGAAATATATTCTATGACACCAGTTTTTATCCACAAAATATGTATACTTGGTCGAATTGTTACTAGTATTTTTTGTCAAGTTCAAACCAGTTGACAGCCAAACCAATTAACCATATATCATATTAGCAGAATCAAATGCCAAGTGACCAAATAGGTAATAGCTGTACATGCAAGGTAATCAAATATGTAAAAGCTATACATGCCAAGTGACCAAATAGGTAATAGCTGTAATGCCAAGTGACCAAATAGGTAATAGCTATACATGAGCCATGCTATGAGGAATACACTACTGGATTAAAAAAAAATTGTCAACATTCATAACAGTAAAGGACATGGTATGCATTTGCCTAATATTTGGCCCCTTAATTCCAAAATCAAAAAGGAATGAAATTCTTACTCTCAGCTATCATTAAGCATCTTAAAATGTTGCACTTTAATAAACATGTTTTGTTATGAACAAGACATTTCTGTAATAGTGGCAATATGCTGTCAAAGATGGCTAATTTTGATTAAATCAATAAAAACACCAAATTTAACTCATTTTTGGACCTTTGAATTAAAATTTTGATATGAGCAACAGCCTTGGTGCATCATGGAAAGGATTTTTTTTTACAATGATTGATAGAGTTTGAAAGTTATTATTATACGATAAAGATAATACAAATTCGAATCTGAAACCTTAATTCTAATTTATCATGTCAGATGGACCCAAATAATGGCTGAAATAATACCATCTCCTTTTGGGTATATTTTCACGTCAGTATCGCAATATTTGCAACTGCAATATAAAAACTTAGGCTATGCAACTGAGATAGCAATGCCCTAATATAAATACTTATGCTATTACTCATTGCTGTACCAATGAATATTCTCTAGAAATATAACAGTATCAATTAATATATAAGAAGAGATATAAATCATACGAAAACTGAATTATTATGCTATTTTCCATTCAAATACTATTATACTAGTTTAAATCCAATTTCAGATATTAAATGATGGTAACTTGTTATTACATAGTACATAATATATCTACAAAATAATATGAAAAATGAGATGACAGGAAAGGTCATATCAACAAGGAAATCAGTCGGGGAATTTCAACAGGGAAATGAGGTATCCGACATTGCTGTATTGCAAATTTCAAAGGAGAAAGTGAACCCTACATTATACCCAATATATAACATCAGTACAAAGGTACGTATTTTTATCTCAAAGGCTGGACGTTAAGACCACAGGTACAAAACGTAATTCTTTGTACGTGTATATAACATTCGGATATAATCTAAACTTGAGATTTCTGGTATTGATAGAGTAAAAGTGAAGTAGTGTCTGTAGAAAAGATTACTAGTTGAAAATAAACACTAATCATTACAACCATACGTAATCAATTTCTTTCATCATGGATCTAATTAAAATGACAGAGGCCACGATATAATTGAAAAAACATCAACTTCTGATCAAACCAGATTGTAGTTATTTGCCTTTAATTTTTGAGTTTTGTTAAAATAAAAAAAAACATTCTTTTTCCATTAAAAGCCAAAAACATTTGTATGTTTTATAGTTATTAATGTGTTCTTAAATTTAGAAATAGAATTGAGCAAACCACACGATATCCAGTTTTTTTCTGTATTCACATTTACCAGAGTAAATATTTTCTATAAAAATGCAATTAAAGATATTATCTTCAACCAGTCCTGCCGTACATAAAATATTCATCTGGCAGGCATAAATAATATTATTAATTTTATAAACACTACGCCTGTTGTAATATCATTTTCTTCGAAATAAAATAAAATATATTTCAATTTTGAAAAGAATGTATCCAGCAAGTATCGAAAATAACAATAAGTAAAATTAAGAACAAATGAAAAACACTTACCCTTTTGTCCAGTCACTCTTCTGTGTTGAACAGCGTTAAATATATATATATATATAAAATCTGCTTCAGTTAATGTACCAAAATGTCTGCGTAATCGCATGAAATAATGCCTAATCGTTAAGTCTAATTCAGACTTTGTAAATGCAGATCGGTAAAAATTTAATCAGGTTCTTGTGTGTTTATTGCGATCACAAGGGAAGAAATGGTCATAGGTTACTTATGGGTAATTTAGAAGACTTCATTATGATGTCGATGTGATCAATTAATAGTCAAACTGCTGTATCAATAAAGCAAACCTACAGACTGTTTTATGCCTTGCTTTTTCTCGTTTATTCCTGAATAACGATAAAAAAGCGTGGAAATGCATGCACGATAATATAGAAATTTTTAGGTAGACATGTACCGTTTATTAAAGAGAAAATTACAAATTCTAATGAGATTTCATAAACGAGAGCTCCAAGATAATGTATGTGCCTAATAATTTTTTCTAAATAATTTTCCATTTTAAACTTTTCAACTTTATAAAATATATTCTTATGCTTTTAACATATATAAGTAAGTTCATTTGCTTTGGAATTGTTTTTACTGAAGAAATTCTTAGTGATCACTAGTAATGAAATTGAAAAATCTTAAAATGTATTACTTTGTCTTCACGAAAGACCTTATTTCGCTTTACATGGTACTCCTTATATCTTATTTGCCAAACAAAATATTACCATACAAGTGTTATTATTCCTCATTTGCTGTGTGCGTGTTTTTATATTATTGTTACACATTTTGTTTTCAATGTTTATATTCCTAGTCTGGGACCTTTAACTAATTGTACAACCAGCATTAACTTACTAAATATGGTTTCTCATAATAATAACCGTTTATACCTGGGACTATTATACTAATATAGTATAATAGTCCCAGTTTATACCCATAGAAACCTTTCATGCAGCTTAATTAACTACATTTCCATAAAAGAACTTCTATATATACAGTGTTAGAATTGGACTATAATGCTGACAATCTTTTTCTATCTAAGCTAATCCTATATTCCATTTACGCAACAATACATCATTTGCTGTAGTCTATAGCTTAGTTAACCCAACGTTGAGAGGCTATATATATGAAGCGGATTTGTCCAAGTCGTCGAGGTCGTTATACATCGTGCGGGCATTGAAGCAATAGATGTCAAAACAGCGTGAATTCCATTGAGGGAACGAGGTAATTGGTCAGTTAAAATCTAATTCTTACAATGATGATTATTATATAGACGTTAAATTAATTTTTTCAGCCTTTAATGTCTGATGCTTTAGAGATCCA
Organism: Mytilisepta virgata; assembly: GCA_028015205.1. Classification (NCBI taxonomy): domain Eukaryota; kingdom Metazoa; phylum Mollusca; class Bivalvia; order Mytilida; family Mytilidae; genus Mytilisepta; species Mytilisepta virgata. The sequence goes on along the minus strand of CM051517.1, from coordinate 52,237,411 downwards.
GTTGGTAGTGTATATTGAAAATTGTCACATATGTAGTTCATTCTCCTGTAGTTGAATTATGGAGTTGCAGTTTATCAATATCAACTCAATTTTACTTTCTTATATAAGACCCTTTTTTGACTTACGTATATTTTATTCTGATTTCACTTGAGACGCGATTAACAAGTCTGAACAAAACTCTATTAGAGAAGCATGATATACAGAATAATTAATTCAATCAATCACATACAACGACAAATTGAATAATACAGAATAATATTAACATTCGTAAGCCATTTATGGCTTTCAGTTAGAACTGAGCTACTAATATAATCTTACTCTGCTAAAAAGTCCTTTACTTCTACAGTCAATTAGTTATATACATTCTACTGTTATTGTCTAATACACTTCCTTTTTTTGGTATATTTGAATTTTCTCTTTTTGCTTTGGTTTTCAACATTTTAGGCATTGAGAACAACTGATGAGTCGTAAATTGACGAAATGTGCACATCTTGTGCATCAAAATTGGTATCAAAGAATGTTATTTTTACCACTGAGTCGGTGCCACTGTTGGTGGACTCCAAGTCCCCGAGGGTATCCTCAGCTCAGTTGCTAGCATTTCGATACTAGCCCAAAACTGATACTTAAAATTTACTGTTACAAAATTGTAAACATTTTGAAAACTAAGGAGTATCTCCCTCGTGTATAGCTCTGTCCTCAGATGGTTTTGGATTTACCTCTTTTGATCATTTTGGTATTTTTGCTCTTCAAACTTTTGTATTGTTGTTTTGGTTTTCAACATTTTAGCACTTGAGCACATCTGATGAGTCGTAAATCTACGAAATGTGCACATCTTGTGCATCAAAATTGGTATCAAAAGAATTTTATTTCTTCTAATGTAGCTTCTTCTTAAGAGTGCAAATGCCTTTCCTCTGTTACTTTTATTACAGCCATAGCTTCTGTTAATGTTCTGCTCTCTTGCTAAAACTGTATCATTGACTTTTGATTGTTCCTTTTAATCCGTTGCTTTGTCCCAATTCAACTATTCCCACCAATCTCCTGTGATATGTATTTTCACAAACCTGATCAACTATGATCTTTTTGCAATGTTTTGAAACAGGCTTTCAATTTGACACCTTTTTGTCAGTATTGTTAAATATTAGTCGTTACAGTATATTTCCCAATATATATACCATTATAGGGTATATCTTTGGATAGTCTATTGCGTCAACATAGTTACATATATCCCAAATAGAAAAAAAACCTACTTACACCATCACCCTCGTGATAAAAATTCCAAAACCACCAAGAACAGGCGTAGATTAAGAAATAATTCGATGGGGTTATAGAGTTGAAGTCATTTACACATGCGTTGGGCCTTTATATTCGGATTTATATACCGAGCGATATACTCTTTTGCCCATTATGTCTATTCTAATAAGACAAATACGCTAATTGTGCTAATTTGAGTTGTCCTATATGTATCTGAAATTGGTTTGGCATATCCATTTCCCGTGCGATTAATATGATGCAATCTGTCCTTTTAAGAGCATATTTTGAATAAAACTATTTTCATAAAATGACCATTTGCACAGTCAAATAATGTAATTCATCATTTGCACAAGAAAAAAAAAAAAAAAAAACATGTTTCACAGACTTTCCTGTGTTATATAGCAGTTTTCCCCGATGCCAATTTATCCCACGGTGGAAAAATTGGCTTGTTCCTACCCCCCCCCCCCCCTCCCCTCTCATGAAATTTGGGATCAGAGCCACTTTTTCCCCCCGGTTAAATTAAAATGAAGGGTTTCCCCTACGCCAAAATCCCCCCCTAGTAATTATGAATCTAAAATGAGCAGAAATTGCACACTCTACTTGGCAGCCTACTTGGATATATGTAATTACTAAGATTGTTATTTGTGCATCAATTGCAGGTTATTATTAAACATAAATACCTTAAACTAAGTCGAACAAAACATAATGGGAAAATTCACAGAAAGATCTTCTTGTTTGAAACCAGTGAGCCAGTTGGCTCGACAGCAATGTTCCTGGCTGCCAGTCAAGATTGACATAGTCAAGGTGAGCGATACAGACTCCTGGGAGCCTCTAGTTTGTTATGTTATCTTTTGCATTTTGTTTTGTTCGACTTTTAACTCTTTTGGTTTTGTTATTATTTTGCATTTGGTTTTGTTCGACTTGTGTCTTTTGTACGTTTTAGCGGTTCTATGCTTCTTTTAATAGCTCACCGTTTCCATTTATTTTCCTCGTATTCTACTGTCAAAAACATTATTTACAAAATAAGCAAGGTTGCTAAGGAAATTGATAATTACTTTAATCCCATGCATAGGTTACTAGAATCGAAAATTAATGAAATTCATACGTAGATAAATCTTATCCATTTATTATTTTTATCTTTTTTTCCAGATATTTATATATATATATATATATATAAATCACAGGGTACACAGAAATATAACTAAAAACGGTAAAATCTCAACCTAACTAAACTTAACTAATTCAAATTATATCTTCCGGAAATTTGTTAATTTATGTCTCGATATGGAAAAGTCAATCACATCTAGACGATGAGAAGGACATAGCTGACGTGGGGGGGAAACTGGGCGATATGGTCAGTTAAACCCTATAGCGTAGAAGGGAGAAAAAAATGCTCCAGTTTTCGATCCAAAAAATGGGCATGGGGAAAAATGGCTATAGTTCACCGGTAACCGTCACGTCTTTCAAACATAAAGATGGCAAAGTAAAGTAAAGAAATACCAAAGGGATATTCGAAGGAGGGAAAATTTTAAACAACTGACAAACTCCGGAAAACAACGAAGACAAGACCAAAACAATACATGCACTACAATTAAAAACTAAAACCATGGACCCCACCCATCTCTGCTTCCTGCAGGACATCCGCCATGCTTCCCATGTCAAATCCGGTATGAGGAAGGGATAACATCAATGGAAAAGGTCCATTTTCATTTAGGAAACGGTTTTTTTTTATACCTGTCAACCAAGTCATGATGACGTCCATAAAACTTTAATAAGGATGACTCCAAGGAGCAACATACCCCTGTCTTAGCAACCTTTCTGTCAGGAGCCGGGCTCTGTCCAGGAAGTCAATGTATATGTCACAAGCTCTGGAATAACGTACGAGTTGTGAAATATATACTCCATACACCGGCGCTTTTGGATTATTGCCTTTCAAAAATGGGAAGTTGACGATTGAAAAGTCAAAGTCGTCCCGTTTGTCGTAAAGTTTTGTATTCAACCTTCCCCTGGTGTCAATTTCGAGGTGAAGGTCAAGATAAGATGCCAACTTGGCAGTGTCTGTGGTATCCTTAATTTCGAGTTCATATGGATAGATGAGATGTAAGAAATTCCCGAAACTTGAATTGTTGAGTAATAAAACATCATCTATGTAGCGCAAGCTGAAATTAAAGGTACGGGATAACTTCTGTTTTTCCTTAAGAAGCCCGTCAAGGAAATCTGCCTCATATGAATAAAGGAACAAGTCGGCCAGGAGTGGCGCATAATTAGTATCCATAGGAATGCCAATGTTAAAATAGAAGTAAGAAGTTGAGACAACGGTTTGGTGAAACACTTGGCAGATCTCGCTATAAAGCGTTGTTTGTTTGGACACGTATGTAACTTGGGTATCCAGTACAAGGTAGGCAGATCACAATCATCATCTTTGATGGAAATACCAAAGTGACGATAACACCAATCTATGGTTGTCGGTTATTTCTTCCTTTGAAAGAATAGTAGCTTTATAAGTAGGATTGCCAAGTGAACTAGTAATTCCTAGTTCATTAATAAAGCATTGAATATAGTAGCTTTTGCATACAAAAACGATGTTATTAGGGGTCTTGTCCGCAGGAGCAACAACATATTTGTCATAAATGGTGGAAAATGTCTTGGCAGCATCAGGGTTGATGACGACTGATGCATAGACCTTCTAAGTTTATCAATTTGGACTTGAATCAACGATCTCGTAGCTTTAACCCACTCTGAAAGCGAATCTAGTGGCTCTTGTTCACGTTTGGTCCATTTTCTGGCATAGTCCTTCACAGCATCCATCAGTAAATTGATTAAATATTTTAAATTTATGGATCGTGGTTCGCGATACTTAGGACCTTTTGCAAAAACATCACGAAGAGACTCGTGTAAATGTGTATTGCAATGTACAGCACTGTCATAATTTTTGTTATTAAACTTCACACAATTCGCAACATAAGCCTTTATACGCATGTACTAAAGGTGGATATATCGGGTAATCGTTTGACAATATATAGGACGTCATATTAGAATATTTAATACACTTGGAAATAGCGCTTATCAATAATTGAATCAAATTGCCAAATAACCCTTCTCTATATTTTCAGAAAATTTGATCATAGAAAACATCTTTTACTAATAACTTCTAATAAAAATATATAATGATAAATAGGAAATTATATACTCTGAATATTTAAGATATGAGTAAAATTGCCTGTAAACACATCTGGACATAAGTTAAAATGTGATTGGATAGCATTTAATGACAAGTCAAGTGTTAGAACGATTCCATAAATATTGAAGATCAGAGAAAAAAAATGAAAACAAATTAATTACTATTTTGTATTCAACCTTCTAGGCACTAGGTTATCTTGATGTACTGTAACGTATAAAAATAATTCTTTGAATCTCACTACCAGTAAATTGTAAGAAATCTAATTTGTTAGTTTATTTGACGGGTCACTTGAGGCAGAACCGCCGTTTAGTTATTCAAAAAATCAAATAAATTCGTATTAATCTTATATATGTCGCAGACTTTTCTCAGAACATTTGATAGAGAAGTACAGTTGTCATACAATAATTAAATTTGATATTTTGTAATAGAAATCGAAAATAGCTTCGAGAATGGTTTATATATTGTAGAATATAAATTAATGTTACGTAGCACTCATTTAAAGAAACAGATTCAACCATAAGTTTAATGAAACAAACGATTCAATTTGGGAGGGGCAAACCTTTTCTTGAATCGGGATATAAATGTAATATAACTTTTATTTTAAATTATTTCTCTGTATTTAAGACACTTGTGGATTTCTGTTCTATTTATTTTGTTTTTCTGAATGGTTAGTGTTAATTTTCAAAATAGATTTTTTGTAAATTCAGCTAAAATTCAGTAAAATTAACTTCTGTATATATTCTTAACTTTTCAATCACATCAGTATAAATTATAATAAACAGATCACAATTAACTCAAGCATTGTAATCTTGTATCACTATTTTCAGACAAAAGTAAAAAATAAATTGTTCTTCAAAATTACTTTGCTCAGATTAGTGCTCATCTTTCTATAGAATTCACATTTCTACTCGCTGGCTGTGAATCTGATAATATCAAAAAAAGAAGGACTGAATGATCGTGTTTGAAATTTTATAATGCATCCTACATACATCCTCCAAAGTCAGGGTTTTGTATCCACGTTCTTTCCTACAAACCCCTGACATCATACATTCAAAATTTGCGGGTCTAACATATTGCCGCATGGTTAATTCTTGATTTTTAGTAAATTTCGAATGGTTAACCATACCTTACCAATTGAATGTTGAAGATGGCAAAATGTAGAGCGGGAAAATAGTACTTGTACTTTATGTAATTCCGATATTGGTAACGAATATCACTATATTTTAAAGTGTTGTCTTTTGGCTGAAGAAAGAAAAATGTATTTTAAGAAAACATTGTACAGAAGGCCGAATATTTTATGCTTTAAAGAAATAATGTCATAAAATTTGGGTGAATTTATAAAAAATATTAACAAAAGAGTGAGTCCTCCTAACATGGTGATGAGAATAACGATATTTATATATATGATACCAATTTAGGTGCAAAGTACATTCTTTGATATCAATTTTTGATGCACAAGATGTGCACATTTCGTCGATTTACGCCTCATCAGTTGTACTCAAGGCCTAAAATTTTGAAACCAATAATCCAAAAAGTTGAATAATAAATTAAAAAATGGCCAAAATGACTAAAAGGGGTAAAGCAAAAACCATCTATGGACAGAGCTATGCACGAGGGAGATACTCCTTATATTAGTTTTCATAAATTTTACATTTTTTGTAACAGTAAATTTAAAGTATCAATTTCAGACTAGTATCGAAATATTAGCAACTGGGGGTCGATATTTTATCATCACTTGTCTTCAAGCCGAAACAATAATCCAAAATACTGAGGAGCATACTCAAATACCAAAATACTGAGTAGCAGACTCAAATACCAAAATACCGAGTAGCAGACTCAGATACCAAAATACCGAGTAGCAGACTCAGATACCAAAATACCGAGTAGCAGACTCAAATACCAAAATACTGAGTAACAGACTCAAATACCAAAATACTGAGTAGCAGACTCAGATACCAAAATACTGAGTAGCAAACTCAGATACCAAAATACTGAGTAGCAGACTCAGATACCAAGATACCAAAATACCGAGTAGCAGACTCAGATACCAAGATACCAAAATACCGAGTAGCAGACTCAGATACCAAAATACTGAGTAGCAGACTCAGATACCAAAATACTGAGTAGCAGACTCAGATACCAAAATACTGAGTAGCAGACTCAGATACCAAAATACTGAGTAGCAGACTCAGATACCAAAATACTGAGTAGCAGACTCAGATACCAAAATACCGAGTAGCAGACTCAGATACCAAGATACCAAAATACCGAGTAGCAGACTCAGATACCAAGATACCAAAATACCGAGTAGCAGACTCAGATACCAAAATACTGAGTAGCAGACTCAGATACCAAAATACTGAGTAGCAGACTCAAATACCAAAATACCGAGTAGCAGACTCAGATACCAAAATACCGAGTAGCAGACTCAGATACCAAAATACCGAGTAGCAGACTCAAATACCAAAATACTGAGTAACAGACTCAAATACCAAAATACTGAGTAGCAGACTCAGATACCAAAATACTGAGTAGCAAACTCAGATACCAAAATACTGAGTAGCAGACTCAGATACCAAGATACCAAAATACCGAGTAGCAGACTCAGATACCAAGATACCAAAATACCGAGTAGCAGACTCAGATACCAAAATACTGAGTAGCAGACTCAGATACCAAAATACTGAGTAGCAGACTCAGATACCAAAATACTGAGTAGCAGACTCAGATACCAAAATACTGAGTAGCAGACTCAGATACCAAAATACTGAGTAGCAGACTCAGATACCAAAATACCGAGTAGCAGACTCAGATACCAAGATACCAAAATACCGAGTAGCAGACTCAGATACCAAGATACCAAAATACCGAGTAGCAGACTCAGATACCAAAATACTGAGTAGCAGACTCAGATACCAAAATACCGAGTAGCAGACTCAGATACCAAAATACCGAGTAGCAGACTCAAATACCAAAATACTGAGTAGCAGACTCAAATACCAAAATACTGAGTAGCAGACTCAAATACCAAAATACTGAGTAGCAAACTCAAATACCAAAATACTAAGTAGCAGACTCAGATACCAAGATACTGAGTAGCAGACTCAGATACCAAAATACCGAGTAGCAGACTTAGATACCAAAATACCGAGTAGCAGACTCAAAATACCAAAATGACCAAAAGGGTAAAGCAAAACCATCTATGAATACAGTTATACACGAAGGAGTAACTACTAAGTTTTCACACATTTTTCATTTATAAAAAAAACAATGATTTTTTTACTATAAATTTTACGGTATTATTGAAGATGAGCTTGTAATACGATCGGAGATCTGGCTTCCACCATCAGAGGTGCTCAGTGTCGATTTCCATGGAAACTCATAAAATTCGAATTGTTATTTTCTTGACAAAATATACGTACGTTTATTAGTACAATCATTATGTACCTTAAAATTTGTTTTCTAATGTGTATAGGCATAACATATTGTTTTTGACATTACAATTTTACTGTATAAGATTCTGGCCTATATTTTAAGAAAACACGTCAACTTTTACGTTTTATCAATGACCATTTCAAGCAAACTCTGAAAACTGTAAACAAATTAATTCTGAAAGCATTTGACAGGTCAGAGACAGCCACGTACAGAACTTCCTGTTCAGAATGAAAGGAGATTTATCACAGCATTTCCTGTTCGACAAAAGTCAATTGAAAAAGCATTACAAAAATGCTTTTCCTGAAACCTCAACATCTTTTCTTAGCTATTACAGATAGAGAAAAATATAGGTTTCTGTGAAGTCGAGGCTTTAAATTTGTTCATTTAATCTACTGATAAGAAATGTAATTATTACAACTTGATTCATTGATTTGGCACACTAATTATCATTTTCTCTGTCAAGTGATTGCATTAGATCACTAGTCAGTTACCTTGCAATAGTGCGGAATTATAAAAAGCCAGATATGGGTCATATAAACTCTCACGAGCGAAAGTATTGAGATTAAACACGATGGTATAATCGATACTTCAAAATATACTCTTATAAAAAATGTTCAATTCTGTCCTTGATTTTTTATCCTTACCTTTTATGTCATTTTGCCATTTTATTTTCCTCCCCAAAAGGAGTAGGGGTGTTAAGGCCCGTTTTTGGCCTAAATATTTAACATTAAAAAATGGATTCTAAATCAGCCTAAAGTTGGTAGAATATAAAAGGTGCTATAAAATAACACAATTGAGCTTAATTTCAAGCATTGTGACGTCAAAATGATGTCATAATATTACTTCATTGACCAAATGTCTTCAAAAAGTTGTTTTGTTGAATGCACAGGCAATTTTATGTAAAAATTTGCAAAATTATCAAAAAATGGAGATATTTTTTATGAAACTGCATCATTTTGTAAATGGTGTATTGACATATCAATGTACAAAATATGATACTATTCTTTATTTTTGGCAAAGTAGGTACTTTTGATAATTTTCTTCGTTCGGATTTTATTTTTGGCCATATTTTAGGCCAAATACGGGCCTTAACGCGCCTCGTCCCTTTGATTTACCATTTCCGCTTTTGGCACAACTAATGAGTCGAAAATGTACAAAATACACATTTCTTGTCTCATAGATTAATTATTAGTATCATCGAATGGATGGCTCTGCTGGGGGCATTTCAAATTCCCGCGATGGTGTCAACAGCTTAGTTTCAATACTAGCGTGAAATGAGGAGTTAAAAAATTAAGGGGTGTCAACCTTGTTCGAAGCTCTGGTTTTGGTCATTTTGGCATTTGAATCTGCTCTCCAGTATTTTTGTTATTTTTTCTGGTGTCAACATTTTCGGCCTTGGGCACAAATAATTTGTCGGTAAATCACTAACTTATCCCATGCATATGTTGTGGTATCATGGGCTATTTATTAAAACAGGACCATTTAATAGTAAAGCTTATAAATGTTTATCTTCACATATTCTTGTAAAGCTAGAATTGCATTTAATAAATACTAAAATATAAAAATTCCTTGGATATATTCCATTAAAATTTTTCTAGAGGCAAATACACGTAGTGAAGTATCAAGATCGCATATAACAAATTCGCTAATTTTAGTTTGTAAAACAGTCAAATAATTAACGGAAACAATTTATAGTTGTTTTATAATTTCCACTAGCTAAATACTTTGCCCTTGGGTTGACTCAGCTTTACTGTCAATGACATCTGGCTTCGATATCGATACATAGGACAAATAAAGTAAGAAAGTAAATGATACTTGAGTACATTGTAGAAGATAGTGAAAATGTTTAAATAGTTCAAGTAATTTGAACACAAACACTCTCACAATTAACAAAATACAACATTTTTAAAAACGAAAATTGATCATTATTGTCAAATACTATTTGTCTTTCTTATCTGGAAAAAATTATTACATAGCAGAAAACCCATTTTATTAATCGTGGATTAACAGTTACACGCCATCGGAGTTTATTTTCGTTATTTTGTTTTTAACACAGTTAATAGAAATTAGAGGCTCAGAGGACTGAGCCTGTATCGCTCACCTGGCATGAAAGCAGTTTTTATTGATATACCTCAAAGAGAGAAGTCACTTCTCCCTATCATTATGAAATTTGGTAAGCCTTGTGTGGAGCAAATTTTCTGCATCAAGGTCCTTCTACTTACATATACTTATATATCGACATATTCTAAAATTCAGCGGTTCTCAGAAGGTTTTGCATGTATTTCCCATAGTGTCTTATGTTAAACTAAGTTCTCTACTGGTGGAATGAGGAATTGGCACCAAAGTAACAACACTTGGTCAGCACCTTATGAGGAACATTCAGCCATGGTGTTTGGATTCAAGCAATTCTTCGGTTCTGAAGATTTTTTGTATAACCAATAGACACTTTCAGAGAAGTTTTTTTTAAATCAACCGATCAGAAACAAGAATTGCCTATAGCGGCCATGTTTGTCGCCTGATCTGGACAAAATGAGAAAATTTGTAAAAAAAACCTCTCACAGATGCTTCGTGTCAAGTTTCGTTCCATTTGGCCAAGCGGTTTCAGAGAAGATTTCTTTATATCAGTCAATCAGAAACAAGAATTGCCCATGGCAGCCATGCTTGTCTTCCAATATGGATGAATTAAATTTAATTTCATAAGACTTTCCACAGATGCTTCCTATCAAGTTTGGCTGACAGTTTTGCCCAAGCAATTCCAGAGAATTTTCTTTAATCAACCAATCAGAAACAAGAATTGCCCATGACGGGCATGTTTGCTGCCCGATCGGGATGAAATGAGAAAAATTCATAAAGGACCTCCAATATATGCTTCCTGTCAAGTCTTGTTCCATTTGGCCAGGTGAGCCAAAAAATAAGGTAATAAAGAAGTAGGGCCATTTTCCTTTGCATTTATTTCAAACTAGATAAAAATTTAAAACTAAAAAAATTGATGGTTACGAGTAAAACAAATACATATGAATGTTGCTCTACTCCTTTGTTGAATTTCGGATGGCTTGTAATCTTCATCAAGGCCGACCAAGATATTGATAAGCCAAACAATAACATCATGGTGATGATTGGTGTATTGTTCTGTACTAGGTTTGATTCACAAGACATCCGTATTTCGTCGAATTACCACTTACATGTATCATAGTTGCTTAATGCCAAATCACAATAATAAATCTAAAATATTAAAGTACAAATTCCAATTTCGAAATATTATCAAAATGGTAAAGCAAAAGCAATATGATGACAGTGCCAATCACGTGGAAGGTACTCACATTTAGAGATTTTATAACAGTTATAAACAGTGTAATGATTGAAGCAACCAAACTCACAAAATATATGTACAACTTTTCCCTAGATTCACCGTCATCAGCTTTGCTCACGATCTTGAGATGAATGTCAGAGATATCTAATGAATATGTAATGAAGACAGATGATGTCAAGGTAAGGCCAACATTGCAATCGAGCTGAAAATTTCTGGAATCTTTATTTAAGTCATATAAATGACGAATCCATGACTATTAAGCATAAAAGATTCCCTTGAGGATTTTACAGTTCATCAACTGCAATGTCGAATCTACCGTATCAATTCTGATGCAGAGTATTTTGAAATAAGAATGTCTTTAGTAGAAAATGTGTTATCACAAAACAGACCCTAAAGAAATTTATAAAATTACTGGACAGCAATGTGTAACACCTCGTTGTATTTTACAGAAATTACTTTAACATTTGCCAGACTGGGAAACATAAATTTTGTTTTATTAATAAAGATAAATGTAAGACATGTCTAGTGAGAGTTTGGCATTCACAAAGTAAAGTCTTTGGCAGTTTATAAGGTTTCCATAAAGACTAAATCCAATACCATTCAAAAGAAAGATGCTTTTATTGATTTTAAATTTTGTAAAATGCAATTAATAAATCAAATCAAAGAGAAAAATTTATTTGATGAATACTGATCAGTGACGTAAACTTGGATGAAATCTAACACAAAACATTAATGGACTTTTATCACATACATGTAATAAGGAATATATAAATTTAATCAAATACTAGGACTTTTGCAGCATTGTTTTTTACATGAATTATATAATCCGCATCCCTTTTACAACTGAAATAATTGTAAAAAACCAGAACTAGGTCTACATTTTGAAATTTAGATTTTAAACCAATCAGTCCAAAGGCAGTTCTCTAACAATTATTTCGCAAGATCTTCCATAACTATTCTATATGAGTAAAGCGGGGGTAGACTCAGGTGTTCTGAAAGAGTAAGCAGTCTCTGCTTCCTGCAGGACACCCGCCATGCTGTCCATGTCAAATCCGGTATGAGGAAGGGATAGCATCAATGGAACAGGTCCATTTTCACCATTTTCATTTGGGAAACTGTTTTTTCATACCTGTCAACCATGTCATGATGACGTCCATAAAACTTTAATAAGGATGACTCCAACTTAGGAGCAACATACCCCTGTCTGAGCAACTTTTCTGTAAGGAGTCGGACTCTGTCCAGGAAGTCAATGTATATGTCAAAAGCTCTGGAATAACGTATGAGATGTGAAATATATACTCCATACGCCGGCGCTTCTGAATATTGCCGCCCAAAAATGGGAAATTGACGAATGGAAAGTCAAAGTTATCCAGTTTGTCGTAAAGTTTTCTATTCAACCTTCCTCTGGTGTCAATTTCGAGGTGAAGGTCAAGATAAGATGCAGACTTGGAAGTGTCTGTGGTATCCTCATTGGAATATAGATGAGATGTAAGAAATTCCCAAAACGTGAATTGTTGAGTAATAAAACATCATCTTTTATGTTTTTCCTTAAGAAGCCCGTCAAGGAAGTCTGCCTCATATGAGTAAAGGAACAAGTCAGCCGGGAGTGGCGCATAATTCTTTGGTTTTTGGTCTTCCAAATGTTTCGGTTTTAATGCTGCTGATGAGAGGTAACTCCTTGAAATGCGTCGTATACAGCATAGTTTAAATTTACTATATCTAATATTAGTATCTTTGGATTGTTATTTTGAAACTCCTGGGATGATGCCTCTGCTGGTGGACCCTAGGTCCCCGAGGGTATTCGCCAACCCAGTCGTCAGACTTGTCTGACATGATTATTCATTGATTTGTTACAGAAATTATCAGTATTTAGCAAAATTCAAAAATAATAGAAATACTAAGGGTTCATTCCTTGTATTGCACATGGTAGATCTCCTTAGCTGAAATTTGGCTTCCAATTTCGGTATTTTTGGTTGAGTACTTCTTGTTTAATACATCTTTGGTTTTTGGTCTTCCAAATGTTTCGGTTTTAATGCTGCTGATGAGAGGTAACTCCTTGAAATGCGTCGTATACAGCATAGTTTAAATTTACTATATCTAATATTAGTATCTTTGGATTGTTATTTTGAAACTCCTGGGATGATGCCTCTGCTGGTGGACCCTAGGTCCCCGAGGGTATTCGCCAACCCAGTCGTCAGACTTGTCTGACATGATTATTCATTGATTTGTTACAGAAATTATCAGTATTTAGCAAAATTCAAAAATAATAGAAATACTAAGGGTTCATTCCTTGTATTGCACATGGTAGATCTCCTTAGCTGAAATTTGGCTTCCAATTTCGGTATTTTTGGTTGAGTACTTCTTGTTTAATACATCTTTGGTTTTTGGTCTTCCAAATGTTTCGGTTTTAATGCTGCTGATGAGAGGTAACTCCTTGAAATGCGTCGTATACAGCATAGTTTAAATTTACTATATCTAATATTAGTATCTTTGGATTGTTATTTTTTCGTACCCATAGGAATGCCAATTGTCTGTTGGAAAACACGTCCACCAAATTGAATAAATAGGTTGTCGGTCAAAAATTCAATCATCAGGACAATTTCGTCCTCGGTATATTTTTTATTAGATTTAGATTGGTTTTTAACAAAGTATGCTACCGATGACAAGGTATGTGTATCTGCTGTTACAATTTTTATTTTAAAAGCATCGATGGATTAGATCTTTCAACTTCTCCTTCAGTTGTGAATGAGGAATGGTGGTATAGAGTGTAGAGAATATACATGTATACTGAAGAATGAACTGAATACAATTTTTGGCAGAGATGGAATCAGCCTATTTTCTGACTTGAATGAAAATACTCTTTATGAGGGACACGTGTAATATATTTAATGGCATATAAATATTCTCAGTTGTTATCAATTACATAAAAGGAAATTTTTGACAGCCTATCATCCCAGAATGACACGTAATAATACTGGTAATTGGTCATATTGAATTATTTTAACGGAAAAGAGAATAATTCTTCACAGAAGCAAAGTGTGACTGCCTTGTACTTGGTGGCTATATGTTGATTTTTCCACGAAAAAAACATCCTAAGAGGTAATATTTTTGATTATTTGTCTGATAAGCTATTCAGAAACTAATACGGACGCCATTTAAAGAACGCCCGCCACAGTTTCAGATTAGATTTGAAACACTTAACCTTGATGTGCGTGTTGTTGGATAATTATACTGTCAAAATCACTTTTCCTTTTCCTGATTTAGTAATAAACCACACAATTGCGTTATTTTAGACATTAAACGGTTTTATTGTATTGCAATCCTGCCTTTATCCTTTAATGGATTTATTGAAATCTTTCTTTTATTTTGTTGTTGGTTCCAAACAAACCAACATTTTTACGATCGTTAATAAAGCAATGACGCAATGTGATAGAAAATTAAAATTTCTAAATTAGGTTTTTTTTTTTACAAAACGCTTCAATTAGAATGAAAAGAAATAACTTGTGACCAAAACTTTGGACAGTTATAAAAAATAATTACAATAAAAATAAAAACCCAACAACAGAAAAAGGAACAAATGGCCATACAGTGCATCAAAATTTATTTAGTTTTTTTGTGATACGTTTTTTATTAATAATAATGAAAATAATCACAAAACATTGTGAGTAAACTATTTAGCCAAAAACCAACTATGGTTGACTTTGCGTAAGGGAGTTGAAATCCTAATATTAACAGAATTTCAAAATTTATCAACTGAAAATTAAAAAAAAGTATATAAAAGTCATGCCATAGCCAAAGCTATGACTATATATTTATCCTTATGCAAAATAAGACTGATATATTTTCGCTCAGTAGAGCGGCAGTATCCGATCTACAGCTACGAGAGTCTTAGCTAGTTTTACAGTTAACACGAGTACATTCTGACCCTGCTATCTAAATTATGTACCGTCCACTCTAATTTTGAAGTTCTAGAAAGAGGTCAGCTTGTTGGTAATCATACTGTATTGGTTTTTATAATGTGTTTTATACACCAGAGTGTCAGGATAGATAAGGGGAGGTTTGGGTACCCATAAAACTGGTTTAACTAAACATTGTTCAGTGTCTGTACCAAGTCAGACTATCCTGACTCTCTATTTCTTTTAAATATATATTGTTTTCATTATTTGTTTACTTAAAATAAATATGTCATTTCAATAAACATTCCGTGATGAAGTTTTGATTTAACATTTCTTAAAAAAGAATGTGTTGCTTCAATAAACATTCCGTGACGACATTTTGATTTAACATTTCTTAAAATTAATTTGTTGCTTCAATAAACATTCCGTGACGACATTTTGATTTAACATTTCTTAAAAAAGAATGTTTTGCTTCAATAAACATTCCGTGATGACATTTTGATTTAGCATTTCTTAAACAGAATGTACTGCTTCAATAAACATTCCGTGGTGAATTTTGATTTAACATTTCGTAAAATAGAATGTGTTGCTTCAATAAACGATTCCGTGGAGACATTTTGATTTAAAATTTCGACCAATTCTCTCTAGGCAAAATACTAGAAGAACAAACATATCTGTAGGTGTTTTAAAGCAAACATAATTCGGGAAGGATTTTTTTTTAAGCATAAACCATCTTTACAGACAGAGCTTTACAGGCTTTGTTATATAATACTATAGAATTAATAGGAAGTGACAAGAAAACGGGGATTCTTTCGAAGACTTGCGTCTACTTATACAAAACGCAGCAATTAAAAAAAATGGGAGCTTGTGCCTCGTGGCATTTTATTCACCTTGTCACAGAAAAGATCTTGCATAAGAACTCCGATGACATGTACATATGCTGTGCTTAACGAACTTTAAAAA
Source organism: Mytilisepta virgata (assembly GCA_028015205.1). Taxonomy (NCBI): domain Eukaryota; kingdom Metazoa; phylum Mollusca; class Bivalvia; order Mytilida; family Mytilidae; genus Mytilisepta; species Mytilisepta virgata. Next base: position 52,221,375 of record CM051517.1, on the reverse strand, counting down.
AAAACTAAAATTATGAAAATAAAGAACTTATTATCAGAACTTTTTTATAATTTGCTTTCAAAGTAATTTAATTGGAAAGTTTCATTTGTTTTTAGTGTACAAATCTACATGTATTTAGATCTCAGATGACAAACAACGATATTATTAACAGTTCAGAAACCTTAAAAACATGCCGCAATCAAACTGACATACATTCTTTTCGTTCGTGAATGCTGAATAGTGCCCTCTTTTGTGATTTTTGGTATCTGCTTATATTAAGACATATACCCACATAGCCTTTCGAAAGAAGTAAAATTTTAAGCAATTGTATACAGTTTCAGCTGTAAGCGATTAATCAAAATGCCAGGTTTGACTATTTCTTCATTTCATAATGTTTCGGTAAGCAATAAAATAAACATTAAGTACATGATGCGAAAATATGACACGATGCTATCTGGTATTTGATGGTTAAAATGATTTTGAGATTTGCATCTTCCGGAAAAAAAGAAGATTAATGCAATCTCATTAATTCCAATGACCTAAATATATAAAGTAAACGAAACCAATCATGTAAATGTTCCAGATAGCCATCGTTTTATTTAAAATAGGCAAAAAAATATATAACATAGAGTACCAAATATGAAGAGAAATCTCGAAGACTTAATTAGGTGACCGTGACATCGTGTGCACCGATTTATTTCCGGAATACAATATGTCTCTTTATGGTCGAAACAATACCGAAGCAATAAAACAGTACGAGACCAAAATACAAAGACATGGCGAAACTGTGAGAGCACTAACACAAGAAAATAGAAAAACTAGTGTCCATTCAATACAAACTTTAAGGCAAAACAATAGATATCCACTCTGGACCACACTACATTAGTACTAGTCCAACATTTATCTGTCGTTAAATGTCATTCTATACATAGGATATCTATTATTCTGACACTCTGGGTCCAGTTGTTCAACTAATTTAACTGAGGGTTAAATCATATAGAAAATCACTATGTTCAACCTGTGGTTAAATTTAAACATTGGTTAAATGGGTTGAACAAACGGGCCCAGGTGTTTTAAACATACTATAAAAGCCAATACAGTATGATTACCAACAAGGTGACCGCTTTGTTAAACTGCAAAAATCGGTAATACGGTACATTATTTGGATAAAATGATAAGAATGTGCTCGTTTTAACTTTAAAACTAGCTACCTAAGAATCTCATAGCTGCTGGTCGGATACAGTGTCGCTCTAAATTTTTACAAAATTACGACAGCATATATATATCTTGTAAAAACTTCCAAAGTTGAAGCAAATTTAAATAAATTTTAGGTAAAATACTTGTTCTCTACAACCGTAGAAAATAAATTACATAAAGAGACCTAATAACGTCTGGGGAGACCTTTAGTCTTGAAAAGTAATCTTTCAATTAGCAAATCAGATCTATTAAAATTATCAAAATAAACAACATAACCATTATTTTGTATTGTCCAAATAGACAGAATGACCGAAACGTATCTAATGACATTCCAAATGGAACACGTTATAAATAGAAATCAATATTTGATTTGTCAAACTCAGAATGGTATGTTGGAATAGACTCTCTTGGGACATACGGGTGAAAGTTTTATAGTACGCATTTAACGAACTATTATTCTTGTCTCCAACAATTAATTTGTTGCAATAGTTTTAATGCGTCTATTACGAATAATGGCCTTCTTATTAGAAATAAACAAAATAAACAAGATAACGGAAGGTCATTGCTTTTTGCAAATTCTTTTTTATGTATTAAACTATGAAACTTGAATTCATGCAATAAAATAAAAAAATTGAAAGCTGATTTTTTTTTCTATCTGTGCATGCCCATGTTCTATGACTTATTCAGACCAATTTATAAAAATTTGTTTTGTTAACGAAATGCAGAAAAATATTATAAATCATTTAAGAAGTCCAAAGTGCAACAGTCTACCACTTCAGTTCCTGTGTAATCAATAAAAAATAAAGTTAGAATTGAAACAATTAAATATATAAAACGGTCAATGATTTAATACGGTGTCATCGATCATTGTATTTATTTAACTGTCTAGTCTAAGACTGTATTTAGTTTCTTTCTGTGATTTTGTGATATATGCAAAAATGCAACGGACGATCTTATTTAGAGTACAATCATCACAAGCTTGACAAAACGAATTATAACGCTTACAAAAGCAATTTATTTTACATTAACAAAATAAATTTAATCTAAATGTAAATATGAAATAAACACTTCAAGAGAATTTAAAAGCATTTATAAAACGCAGTTGATATCTGGTTCCAAATACTAATATTCAAAGTAATTCTAAGGTCAATAATCCAAGAATGTCAGGAACCAGCTATGGAAAGTATCTTGAAAATAAACAATGAAGTAAAGTTTAGGTCACGCGCGTACCTGGTGAAGACCAACCAGAAAAGCGTTTTGCAGACAGTACATTTGGCATCCGATTGTATTACTAGCGCCACTGATTGCTAGTAAACTGTTTGTCCTCGAGGCTATCATAGAATAGAGAATGGAAACGGGGAATGTGTCAAAGAGTCAACAACGCGACCGAAGAGCAGCTTAAGGCTACAAATGGGTCTTCAACGCAGCGAGAAAATCCCGCACCCAGAGGCGGACTTCAGTTCACCCCTAAAAAATAATGCATACTAGTTCAGCACTCACTAGGCATTGCTTCACCCTCTACCTTGCCTCCAGATAAAATTGCATGTGTAAAATTTAATGCAGTTTGAATATTTCATATTGCAGATTTTTTTTTAAAGTCAAATATGATTAAAAAAAACTCTCATCTAAAACATTTGCGTATGAAAAAAGGCAGAAAAGGATAGAGGTTAGTAAGCGTAACATTTTCGACACCAATTAGCTGCCATGAAGTCATCGGTCTACTCTAGTGTCTTTAATTAATCATGATTTTCGAGTAATTTTAAGATGTTATACTTCAAAATAGAATAAACTGTGAGACTTTCAAATCGAACGGAGAGAATATCCGTTTCAAATTGTCGATTAATTCACCTTAGTGAGATTAAAAGATACCTTATTTGGTATCCAGATGAACGTAACAGCGTGTTCCCTGTCGCTTGTGATCACAGATAAATCAGGTCACGCTGATACCGATCATCAATAATAATTACTGTTTTTTTCTATACATTTTCTCTTTATCACTGTCATCTTACAAAACTCATTACTATCATTCATTGTTATTCATTATTATTATAAAGAGGAATAATTGTAGTAATTTACTTTGAACCATTAACGTTATTGAACTTCCTCAGTGAAATCATATGTCGATCAACTTGCAGGGTGTGTATGAGAAGAAATTGACAAACTTTGAACTTATATTAAAAGTCAGATTCAAAATTAAAAGTTGTCATTGCTCGCATTTGGGATTTCAAGTCTTTAGTTGCTCGGAATGTCATGCTAACTTTCCACTTGCCAAAAATTTATCATAGTTGTGTCTGATAAAGCTTAACAAAACGTCGACTTCAATTGGTTAAAATGTGTTAAAAGTATGTTTGATGAATGTGGATTTTTCCTATATTTTTAAATTCCAAGACTTTCTACATATTATCTACCCCAGTGAGCTTGAAATTAAGGATACTACAGATACACCAAAATCCGCTTCATATTTGGATTTGTTTCTTGAAATAGACAATGAGGGACGTTTGAAGACAAAACTTTATGACAAACGTGATGACTTCAACTTTCCTATTGTTAATTTTCCCTTCTTGAGTAGCAATATACAAGCATCGCCTGCATATCGCGTCTACGTTTCTCAGCTTATCCGAATTTCAAGGGCATGCGTGAATTACCATGACTTTCGACAAAGAGGATTACTGCTGTCACAAAAGCTTCTTAACCAGGGTTTTATCAGGGAAAAGTTGATGTCATCACTTAGGAAATTTTACGGTCGTCATCACGAATTGATTGACCATAAAAGTGTTCCAATATCTAAGATGATGTTGGACCTGTTCCCACTGTCGTAACCTTTCATGTGCCTCCACCGATTTGTGACTTCCCCCGGATTGACTTTGTTGAACTTCACGACGGGTGCCGTATACGGAGCAAGAACTGCTTACCCTTCCGGAGCACCTGGGTTCACTCCTGGTTTTTATAGGAGTTCGTGTTGTTCATTGTTTTTTTTTAGTTTTCTGTGTTTATTTGTTGTGCTTGTGGTTGTTCATTTGTCTTCCTGGGTTTGTCTGTCCAATGGATTACGTTTGTTTTGATTGCTCCTTAGGTATATTTGTCCTTTTTTTTGGAACACACAAGCTTTCATTAATGATACATGGTTAAAAACAAATATTAAAGAAAGATTATATGAACAATTTAAACAGACATGACAATAGGCAATACAGACTTGTTCTTAAACTTTTAATTATCGAATATTTAAGGACGAAGAATATTTTGAGATTTTGGATAAAATTTTTTTTAAACATTTTTGTAAATTTATAACAACTAATCATAAACTGCCTGTAGAATATGGAAGATAGCACAATATAGAACGGGAAAATAGAAAATGTAACTTATGTAATCTAGAAGAAATAGGTGATGAATTTCACTACATACTTAACTGTAAATATTTTCATGAAATCTGAAACATTTACATAAAAAGGAACTACTTTACTAGACGGCCTAATATTATTTACTTTGAGGATATTATGACATAAAAAAATAAGACAAATTTGATAAAATTATGCAAATTTACAAGGATAATTAACGAAAGAGCGTGTTTTCCTTGTTAAAATTTTACCTTTCTTACCTTTTGTATAGATGGACTTTTGAAATGTATATAGTTTTGCTTGTTTCTCTCTCTCTCTCTCTCTCTCTGTATACCTTTGTATTTGGTGATGAGAATAAAGATATATGCAAGAAAACTCCTTGGTTTGTAAAAATATATTATTTCTATTTGAATTACATAATTTAAAAAATGTAATAACCATTTCTTATAATATATACACTTTTTCTGTAGTAAAGTTACGTATTTATATACGACGATGTTACACTATATGGTTTGAATTTTCGTGCATATATTGACATATTTCCAATGTTTGTCATAATTATAGGCAAAACAAAATATCATACAATCAATTAAATAGTAAAAACGCATAATGAGAGACAATTTTACTCATTACATATATGTCCATACAAGCGAATTGAAATAAAATTTTAACATCATTGAAAATACAAATGTCATTAAAAATGTTTCAATTCAGTCATGCAGGTTAAATACCTGGACTTGGTTACTCTCAATATTTTCTCTATATTCGGCTTTTCAAGATACAAATTTACGCATCGGAGTTTTGAACAATATAGGCTGCTAGTCTAGTGTACAGCCTAAGCAGTATATGTTATTCAGATATTTATAAATTAGATTTTCAATACAAATGTTATTACATGAAAAGTTTATATTGCTAAATGCAAAGTTTTATGCGATATTGTTTTCGCGCGTTGAACGCACTTACTTTGAGTAATTTTAGTGATTCCAAAGTATTTGTGTTTCAAATGAAATCTATAGTCAGGGAAAAAAACAGAGGATGCTATAATGTAATTGTGTATAGTATGGTATGTACAATCAATATTTTCTCTAGTTGTCAGCGAAAAACTTCCATGTAGACACCAATAGAAAATAACTGAAAAAAGGGCGTCGATTAGACGTCTATGTTAAAAGCATAAAGGAAAATGATTTCTATACAATGAAGGACGCATTAAGGGCTTATTTATGAATACACATTAGCTAATATTTCTTCCATCTACACATTTTCTATCTGTTCATTTTTCCTCGATTACTGACTTGCGGTTAGGAAATATTGCTATAAAGTTAATTTACATATAGAGTCGTAAACGAATGTTAAGAAGATGGTCTTAAATTGCAATATTCCCAGACAAAAACTTATCTTTTCTATCGGTCATAATTTAGTTGTAGTTTAATTGTTTCTATATCACCGCACATGACTATTTGTACGAGGAATGAACAACAGTCTCGTAAGAGGCAAAAAATACTTACCCATCAAGATCACCCTCAGTTATTGAAAACTGATGGAGTCGTGTTGCTCATTTAATAAATTCTTTGACACCAATTTTGACATTTCGTCGATTTACGACTCGTCAGTTGTGCTCAAGGCCTAAACGGTTGAAAACCAAAACAACAATCCAAAACGTTGAAGAACAAAATTCCAAAATTAACAGAAGGGTAGAGCCAAAACCATTTATGTTGACCTTTCCTGTTATCCATTTCGTTGTTTAAGGACAGAAGTATGCACGAGGGAGATATCCTTAGTTTTCATCAAATTAAACATTTTCGTAATAGTAATTTTTTAAAAGTATCAACTTCGGATAGTATCGAATTAATAGCAACCGAGCTGATGATAACCTCGTGGACTCAGAGTCCACCAGCAGTGGTATCGACTTAGTGGTAAAAATAAATTCTTTGATACCAATTGTTTTAATTTGTGTTGTGTTTTTTTTGCGTTCTTGTCTGTTGCAGTGTAGTCTTTGTCCTTGGAGTTACTGGATTTCTGGTTTAACCTTAGATCCTCACCTTGTTTATTTAAATAAAAAAAATGTTAGTCTGCTATCTCTAACTGAAAATGTAAACGAAAAGGAAATGAAATTTATCTGGTAACTAAAAGAACATTAATGATACGAAATATATAAAAATACATTCACATTAAATTAAAATAAAATACCCGGTATACATTGTTAAAACGTTAGCAAAAAATATCAGTCTTGAGATTAAAATGAAATTGCTTCAGCAACGGAGCAGTTTTACGCAAATATCAAATAAATTAATCATATTTAATTTTTGTGCCGATCAGGGTTTTGCATATTAGTAGTTTTGCCTCTGTCATTCTGTTGTGTTCCGTATTGTTGATTTACTGTTTGTGTTTTTTTTGGTTATTTCTGTTTCCTTTTGTTGGTTTTATTGTCCATGTCTTTCTACGATTTTTACTCCGCTTTTTTCTAATGAATATTCATATAAAGTGAATTAAAATTATATGAAAGAATGTTTATTTAAATACTTGAATATATATTTAGGATGTATTTAAAAAAAACTAAACCGGATACTGAGTTAATTGATAATATTAATGTTAACTAAAATGTAATTGAAAACTGGGTATACTTATTTATAGCTATAAAACTAGGAAATTGTTTAAAGACAAAAAAATCAGTTTGTTCCCGAGAGTGCGCAGGTTCAACAATATTATGCCTGTATTAAAGATTGCATTGAGTCTTAAGCAATACATTTCAGAATTCTGTCTGCATTTTATGATCACGTTTCCATGCATATAAATATTTACATAATTGCTTCAATGATCTTTATAGTTTCATAGCGTGTAATGTATATTTGTTGCTTTTCGCAATAGTTCGCTAGACTTCTATTTACTCAAATACGCCATTGATGCACATTTTCCTATAAGTATTTATTATCTACTTACAAAAGAAATTCTCCCAATCGATAAAGTTATCATAAGTAAATAGAATGGATTTATTTCAGGGACTACATTTCGGCATTTTATCAAGATGACCAATGCTTTCAAGTACAGATAAACTAATAATTAACTTAATCAACTGTAAGTAAATTGGCCGTCTTTAATAATATCGATAGGTAATCAACATCTGTAGGAAACATACCGGACCAGAAGTGACTCACATTCCGACGAAACGGTCAATTTGAAAATAAAATAAAAACTTTAAACAACTTCGTATCAAATTTTACGGTAATTTAATTCATGTGACAGATTGTACAGTCTTATTTGTACGGACGTGTTAGAGAATCTCTTGCAAAATTGATCAGTAATTGCAGGATAATGCAGTTTATATTCAATATTTTTGCTCAGTGACGGTAGTATTATTTACCTGCAGATATAATCATTACCTAAAGGTGTTCATTTGTAAAAATTTTATATAAGAGATATAATTACAATCAACAAATGGTTTGAATATAACTGATAGATGTTAGGTAAGTACAATTTTTAAATATTCAATACATTTTTTCGTTGTGTATGTTTTGTAATGATTATGCTATATTTATGTTTTCAAACATCATTATAAAAAATTCAGCAAAGACACGTTGATTTTTAAAAGGTAATTTTCTCCATTTTGATATTATTCAAAACCTATAAATGCTAAAAAATCCTGGTTGTATTTATTTTAAAAATACATTTAGAAGAGCGACAAACAGACAGAAAGCAGAGGTCAACTGATTAATTTAAAAAACAGACAACTAGGAAAACTCAACATTGAAAGTAATAAATTCAATTTCACACAACACTTGCAAGTAAATTTAATTAATCAAATATTTATATGCACAGTTAGTTGGAAGTATTAAGGGGAAGAATAATTTCCTCTTTTACTTCAGTTTCATTTTATTGCAGTTTCCTCTGTTACCTTGCCTATTATTTGAAAATATTTAGGGGAAGAATGTTAAATACTGGAATGTAAATGTATTAACTCGCAATTCATATCCTACAATTTCCAGAAGTATTTTTAGTCCGAGTGAAAATATTACTGTTAATTACATTTAAGCATGACCATATTTGGTCCATTTACTCAATAAATTATACAAAACGGGAATAAATGAACAGATAAAGAAATAAAGAACTCTATCGGTAAAGCGTTGATTGTTTTATAGTTCAAGTCCCAAGGCATGTGAAGTATATTCAATATATTATATACCTCTCGAAAAAACGTTGTTTTAAACGTGCTCAAACGTGCCCAAACGCCGATTACACGCATAAACAGTTATTTTATACTTATTGAATTTGTTCTCCTATTTATTTAAGTAAACTTCTCCATGGCAGTCCATATAATCGTATATGGACCGGAGCTGCGGGCCAATATGCGATTTTTTTCCGGAATCGCTAACGGGTTTGTTTTGCGTTTTAATATCAGTAAGCAATCGTCTGATGGCCAAAACAATTCGGGTGGCTTCTAAGACAAGTAAACAATTACAAAGAATAATTGATTCTGTAAATACGATTTAAAAGGGAGAAACTACAGTTTATACAACTTTTCCATTTCTTTTTCTTGTGTACAGAATGTCATTCTTTTCGACTGTTTTTGGAGTGACCCGCCGGTCCAAATATTGCCATATGACCTCAGTGTTATGAACCATTTCTTAATTATTACTTCATTGCAGTAGGCTGTATAAATTGATTTACAAATATTGTCTTTTTGATAGTACAAGTACTCTATCGTCAAGACCCTGAAGTTTGGACATTAAATGGGTAATAATTTAACGTTCAAAGGCATTTTACACCAACTTATACAAATTGATGAACAATAATTACACACAATTATTATTCACAAGCGGTACGATCTCATTATTAATTCATTTAAACTCACTAAGACTCGTCAACAAAAGAAAAAAATCCTTTATGCGATGTACTTTTCGTTGCAGTTAGTAAATAATTTTAAATAATTTAAACTGCACACTATCTCAACAATAAAGAATTGTATAGCATGGTAGATATATATGTAAAATTTGAAATATTAGATCGTTGGACAATTTTATTTGAATATATAGTATTATTATGATTCATAAAAATAATATGTGAATATAATCATATTCTGTTTATAGAAATGCAGTTTTCTATAAAGTATCACATTGAAAATTAATTTTTTTCTAAGTTCTTTAAAGAATTACATTTAAGTAATTTATTTTTCTGAGTTGAAGCGATGTCATATATGAATATTACAAAATTAAAGGTATTGCGTAATATTATTTTCAATTTAAATTCTGCCTCCCATCTACAACTAATTGATTGAGTTGAAATTTTCTGTTTAAATATTACAGTATTCTGTTACAAGTAGGGTCCCATAACCCCATGACAAAATTAACTTACTTTGAATTTGGGTACACTGTTTAAACCTCTTTTGTTTTATTGCTTACAAGCTTGATTATTCTAAAGTCTTGGTTTAGAGAGTGCCCAATGAAATATCTATAAAAGAAAACTGAAGCGACAAACGGTGGTAAAAGCCCGTAAAGTAGAAATCAAAGGCAAAATCAAAGTCAAGAGAATGGATCACATCAAACAAAGATACATATATAACTAAAAGAATAAAAATGTGTAATAAACTAAACAAAAATAGAACAGAAACTAAAGCGCTAGCAATGTGAACTCCCAATAAATACCGTGCATCATATTCTCCGGAAGGGTAAGCATGTCCTGCTCTGTTAACGGCATCCGTCACAAATCCAGTGAAGTATCAAGTCCGGTGAGGTGTCAATTCCAGAAGGAAGTAAAATCTAACTGAAAGTTATTTCACAAATGCAAATTGCGAGAAGAAAAATTTAGTATCGGAGTTATTTTCCTAGAATGGTTGGAAAGTTTACTGAATTGATGCTGCTGCTGATGTATCAAAGTCATCGAGGGTATACATGTACTTGCTCAGCTGATAGCATTTCCTTATGTATAGCTCCATCGTGTAAATTATGTTGAGATCAGTTTTATTTCTTTGCTTTCTATACCCATTCCTTTGAGTATTGCAAAGCATACGTAAGTTGTGAAAATAGGCATTCGATGGACTGAGAAAATAAGTATATATACTAGTAATTTTTTTATTCCTTATAGACAGTATGTGTTCTGATGCAATTTTAGTGATCTGAGAAATTTGCTTTGGTTGGGACATGATTATAAAATTTGGTTCCAGAGCGTGATGAAATTGATTAGCTGGTACTGTTCTTTTTTTTTTCATTTACATTTGTAAACAGGGATATTAATACAATCTGACATTCACTGACGATCAAGCACGTACAACTGCCGAAACTGCCTCTGTAAAAGGGAGCAACCTTCGACATGTAATGTATGGCTTAGTCGATTCCTTGAACAAACCATAAACGATGATCCATATATAATTTATAAGATTGCAAGAGTATAAAATTGTATACTTATTAAAGAGTTGGAAAATATTTTATTGTAACACATATTATACATCGTATACTTTTAGCATTAAACAAAAAGTTGAAGTCTATCTCTTGCATGAACAAAATCTCAAAAAAGAATTATGAAAGTAATGTTGTTCAATGAAGCAACAGAAAAAATAAAAATACCCTATGTTCTTGAGTTTTTGTCTTGCACACAATGTAATCTACATGCACCTTTTTTTTTTTTTATCAAAAATGTATTTGTACATGGATTTGGGGTGTTTAAATGTAAGTGTCATCTGTTCAAACATCAAATAACGCGATCCACAGTGTCATTTATAAAATTAACTGAAATATAACCAAAATGTTAAATAGTGGATTATTAAACAAATAATTATATTATTAAAAGTATGATATATATATGACATGTACAGATATATTTTTGTGTACCAATCCCATGCAAATAAGCACCTGTTACAATTTTCGACTTGTATTCAAAATGTTTGAATTGAGATAACATCTTACTGTACATGTACTGTGCACAGAAGGTCGGTGCAATTACAATGCATGATTTAATTAACCCTAACCTTTTGATAGTTACTGAAAAAAAATATTCTGTAAATCTGTCTATAAGCTTAACTTGCATGAAACATTTACAGATGTAAAGATAGCGAAAGATTTAAAATCGTTAACCTTTGTCAAATTAACATGCAATGTGCAGGAAATGATTGGCAGGTATTCGCACTGTAGGAACTCTAGTACAATGTATGTCTGCTGCATAACGTCGAGAAATAGGGAAGGTCTTCATATATTGTTCACCGCGACTATAGAAAAAACCAGCACATTACGGATCTTTTGTGAACTCTCACATACTTTGGCAGACCTTATATCACAAAAGTATTCAATCTGTTTGACGAGATAACCAAGTATATAAAAAATCGGTGCCTTCAGAGGTACGGGTTTTTGATAATTATATAATATAAAATAGTTTGAAATAACCACTGGTGGCCATACCTTACAGACATTAACAGAGCACTTGTCATTTTGGCATTAGAGTGGTGTCTACAAAATCAGAACATGTTGTGAATCTTTTAAGGAAAGAAAAAAGTACCCGAACAGAGTTTTTCAACGGAAAATTTCGGTTATTGATTGGGCGATGTAACGGATTTGCAATCAGTTTAACAGTTCATTTCTTATTCTATCTTATTTGGACTTGACGTATTCAATTTTCAGTATCATCTGCTACTTTTGTTTCACTTTCCTCTGTAACGTCTGTTTCAATTTCCTCTTTAACTTCTGTTTCAATTTCCTCTATAACTTCTGTTTGAATATGCTCTGTAACATCTATTTCAGTTTGCTCTGTAACTTCTGTTTGAATTTCCTCTGTAACTTCTGTTTCAATCTCCTTTGTTACTTCTGTTTAATGTCCTCTCACGTTTACTTCTATTGTAATTTCCTCTGTTACTTCTGTTTGAGGTTTCCCCGTCACTTCTGTTTCAGTGTCCTCTGTAAAATTTCCTCTTCCATTTCCTCTTTTATTTCTGTTTTAATTTCCTCTATTACTTCTGTTTCATTTTTTCTGTTACTTGTTTTGATTCCTCTGTTACTTCTGTTTCAGTTTTCTTTCGGTCTTCAGTTTCTGTTTTAGTTTCATTTGCTGTAATATCAACCTGTGTAATTTCTTCAGTATCAATGTCAGCTATAATGTTTTCTTTATTTTTAAAATTTCTACTTCATTCTGATATGTGTATTGGCAAGGTAAATTTAGTCTGAGAATATGAAATCTTACTTTTGTAAAACTTAAATATTTACAACATGCATTTTACTCATATAATCTTGCCGATATCCAAGAAAAGTCAGCTGAACATAAAACATAGTTTATTTTAAAAATTGAAACGAACAGATGTCTCCTTAATGACCTTCAACAATGCAATTTATACATATTTCAGAGATGGAACACGTGACCGAGATCTTCCAGCAAGAAATAAAAACAAATCAATTACCTTTTATAATTAAAACTATAAAAACAATCTTAACGGTAGACTTTTTGGCCTTTAAATTAATTCTAGTTTTGGTATTGTTTTTGATAACAATATCAGATAAGATACTGAAGATGACACCAACCGGACATAAATCAGCACTTCACAATGATCAAAGTCATGATTCGATTTATGCCAGATCAGTTTTGCATAATGTATTTTCACGAATCATTAGAATGAATTATATTTTTATATACATAAAGGTTGTAAACTAGACTGAAATAAATGTCTTTTTATTAAACTGGAGTTTAAAAGGATAAATTTCATGTGAAATAAAAAAAAAAAAAAAAAAAAAAACACACTCACAAAACATCTAAATTTGTTCAGTCTACAGATCTGACTGATATATACATGAATTATGATTGGATTTGCGTCTGTGAATTTTTTTATATAATTTGAATTTATTATTTTTTTTGGGGTACGATGCACGTAAGGTTTGTTTTTCTTGCTAATTTTAGTTGATACATGTATATATGCTACTTGTAATGCTAATACTAAAATAAAATAGAGAAAAAAGCCCAACTAAATTTTCCACTTTCATCAGAAATGTTGAACACATATTTATTTGAAGACGCTTAAGGCCACCCTGTGCTGATGTTACTGTCAGAGTTATGCTGTTAACAACTATTTTAGGATTCTTAAATTGTTTTATATGCCAGTCTTATACAATCAAACTGTCTGGATTAAAACAATTAAACAGGTGAAACAATCAGAAGAATGAAGTAAAAATTTTATTGTTTCATTAAACCACAGAATGCCATCAATCATCCGACATAATTATCGTGTTATAGACGTTATTTGTCTGTTTTGATGAAAACTAAATTTAAACAATGGAACTAAGTACAATTAATAAGTTGGTTTAGGTTACGGGTATTTGATCTGAGTTTGAAATATGACTTATTGAAAAGTCCATGGTCAGCTGCATTCATATCGAAAGTAGATTTTCTTTAAAAAGTTTGTGTTATAATAAGGATGCTGAGATCATTTTATTCTTTTAAATTAATTGATATATTTTTCACCCCGTCCGATAAGAAAAAGTCGTCCCGACGTTTTTCTCTCTATTTTTTTTATTTTTGTTTTATTAAATTACATCTTTTACGAAATTTAAGTTTTTTTGTAAACTTCCTGTTTGTGATTTTTTGCTGTCTGCATTGAAAGTTAGATTTGTTTCTGTGAAAATAAAATAAATCCTCTCAGCTCCTATTTGGTCTGAGAATTTTTTTAAGTGTAAATGGTAAAGAATGGCCAATCTCATTATTTTCATTTGTATTTGCAATAATTCGGATGTAAAAAAAATTATAACGATATTAATATGTTTTCAGAAGCACTTAACAAGGACATGATCAAAAGATTGAACTAGATAGTGACGAAATCATCGCTTACACAGTGAAGGTAAGAAGAGTGTTTTTTTTAATACGCTTATGAGTTTTAGATTTAAAGAAAAGATTTTTTTACAAGCGAATTTTCTTATAAGAGTATAATTTGCTAATACTTACCAGCGAATCCGGATAGATAAGAGCGGGGGTTTGGGTGGCCATAAAACCGGTTTAATCTGTACTTAGTTTCTGTACCTAGTAAGACTGTTGTAAATTTGACAAAGGTGTTATGTTGTACATTGTTAATCTCTCTTTGTATTCTTTTTAAATTAATTTACGTTTTTTTTATAATATACTCTCTCAAAAAAGAAACGCAACATCAGATTATCTTTTTGAAATATTATTTTTCCGGACAAATAACCAATAAATATCAAAATATATGTACACATGATCATAATTACACCTTCATAAAAAGTTTCCAGGTACAATCATTTAAATTCATCCACCCGTAAACGACTTTGGTCGCAATCTGGGACACCCTACAATTTACGCATTGCCAAAAACTGGGTCGACTTTCACGTGCAAATCATGGGTTATTTTTTAGCTCAGTCAGTCGGTATAAAAACCCGGTATTTCTTTTCATGAATGCATTCGTAAAATAAAATTCTGATGAGGTGACGCTATGCCAAGGTTAGACGCTGCTACCCGGAATATCGCTATCGGACGACTAGAGGCCGGAGAATCACAGAATGCTGTTGCTGTAACGTACAATGTTCATCGTAGCACAATTTCACGCCTTTGGGGACGCTACCTGCAGCTTGGTACTACGACAGATCGGCCACGTTCAGGGCGCCCGCGTGTTACAACCAGGGCGCAAGATCGTTACATCAGACTTTTCCATCTGCGGAATAGGACTATTGCTGCAACAGAAACAGCTGTAAACGTCCCTGGGTTGCGCCGTATATCAGCACAGACAGTACGCAATCGGTTACGTTCTCATGGATTGAGGGCAAGAAGACCTTACTTTGGAGCAACACTGAGACGCCAACACCGCCGAGCGAGGGTTAGATGGTGTACTACAGTTCGTGCATGGAATTTACAGAACTGGAGAAGAGTATGGTTCAGCGATGAGTCACGTTTTCAACAAGAAGAGCGAGATGGTCGCATACGTGTGTATAGGCGCCGAAACGAACGTTTTGCGCAAAACTGTGTTGTGGAGAGAGACAATTTTGGCGGAGGCAGTGTTATGATGTGGGCCGCTATTTCTTATGCCAGAAACACACAGCTGATACATATCCAAGGCAATCGGAACGCTGTTAGGTATAGAGACGAAATTTTACGACCTCATTTATTGCCCGTAATTGACATTCGGAGAGAAATTTTTCAGCACGACAATGCCCGACCACATACAGCACGTGTAACGGTAGACTTTTTAGAACAACAGAATGTCAATGTGATCCGTTGGCCGTCACGATCACCCGATCTTAATCCAATTGAACATTTGTGGGATGAAGTGGATCGGCGCGTGCGCCAACGACAACCACCACCGCAAAATCTGCAACAATTACAGCAGGCACTTCAGTTTGAGTGGCAAAGGATACCGCGTGTTCGAACTCAGCGTTTAATTCAATCTATGCCAAGAAGAGTCGGGGCTGTGTTACAAGCAAATGGTGGACATACCAGATATTGACAATTTATGAGTGATTTATTGACAATATGTGACAAACTGTGATATTCCAAGGTAAAAGAACTCATGAACAAGAAGTGTGCCAATTTTTGCATTCCTTTGTAAATTATTTATATCATAAATTATGAAAATAATATATGAAGTAAATTTCCTATTTTCTGTATGTTGCGTTTCTTTTTTGAGAGAGTATATTTTATGAATTTTAAGAACTTGCATGAATACAACTAAAAAAAATGGATATATAATTGTAGTATTATTGGGTAGCTAACAAAAATTTTATTTTGGATATCTCCAATGGTGTTTTAGCGTCATTTTTTAGAAGCATTCCGTATCGAATAGAAAATTCGATATAGTCATGGCTTATGGTAAACTGAGACTTGAAACTACAACTATTAAAAAGAACATATTATTATTAAATCCTAAAGATCAATGAAAAATTTTTTTTTTACAAAACTTAAAAGAAACTTATCGTGATATTCTTGCGTATGAAATTACTTATGTAAATCACCAGCTTATAACAGAGATTATTTAGTACACAGCGTGCGTAATAATCTGCATGATATAAATAATCAATCATAAAAATACAGATACTGATACACCGATTACGATTCCAATCTTGATCTTGCAAAATACCAATTTGATAGGTACCATGTACCATATAGTGATAAATAGTTTTTCAGTATAATTGAGTACGATCCTATCTGCATAAATTGAAATCTTATCCGCTGTGACCTTTTATTATATGTGTCTTTTAAAATACTGAAACAATACCAAAATCATTTAGCAACTGCGAAATCAGAACGAACATTTGGGAAAGGAAATGTCAGAAACACTTCAAATGAGAGGAACTACACAGAATTGGCATTTCCGACTAAATAACCGAGATGCGATTCCAAAGCCGTTCCAAAACCAGGACCGGGACAAAATCGGCATCTAAGACTGAACCAACCTTTACATGAGATAAACAAAACTGTATAGGAGATTTGTGAGATTCACATATCGAGATTGGGACCCTCGTCCCCAGAATAAATAGGGTGTCATTCCAAGAATAAGACTCCTGTTATGCGCAAGTGCAAACAGACCAATGACGGAGAATACTACATGGACTTACTAGTATATTGTAGTGAAGACGGCAGCAGCGAAAAATATTCCACCAGGAGACCAGGTTTTCACATACCGTTGAGATACCAGAAGTCTGCCTTCTTATAGTATTTAGTAATATTCGTCTTAAAATCGAAAAAAGAGAATTTTATTGTCAGCAACCATGAAAAGCTAAAAATCTCTTAGTTGATTTTTTTTCTCAAACAGAGACTTATAGGACGGGACAATGACAATATATTCAGTACAAGTCAGTTAAAATTTATATTTGGAAACTTCTATTTTGAAATTCAATGACATAATGAAACATCTATTGATCTTCTCAACATTTTGCCCCTTTAATTAATTCTTTTCAAATAATTATGTAATGTGATCCGTATTATCTCTTAAATTAACCCTTCAAATGCAACTGCAATATAAATCTTCGTTAATCAGTGGCCCTAAACATGTTCTGCACACAGGATCACAATCATGGTAGATATCATTATTAAATTTGTATTTAAATGACTCCCAAACGGAAGATTTAACAGCCAGCGTGAATGCATAATTGACAGATGAATCTGTTTAAAAGTTAGCAGAGGTGCAGTTCACGTTTTTTTTTAAACACATGCCTGGCTTTTTGTGGAAAATGTCAGTTTGAGGTAAGTTTCCTACGTGTAACAGACTGGAACCTAATTATTATCAGATTTTTTTTTCAGAAACTAGTAAATGTGTTATATTCCAAAAAATGCAATTCGATAAATTTTAAGTCAAATATTCGTGAATTAAATATTGCAACTAAAGATAATAAATCACTCTTTAAAAACCAGCAGGAATTATATTTGACGAAGAAAATTATAAAAAAAAACTTTTGTTTCATTGACTTATATTCTTGAAGGTTTGGCAGTGGAATTTTAAACTGCAATTTTTGCAATTAGAATAGTTTTTGCCATACTTGCGCGAAATTGATACTTAAAATACAATATTATAATTTGTTCTTTCCAAGAGACAGAGTGCTCTCTGTTGACATGGGTTTTGACTTGGCGTTTTATATATATTTTATATTTGAATCTACATAACATTATTATGGTTTATTTTTCGGATTTCGGTAACATGGACCTTGGGTACTATAGGTAAAACATGATATTCAGTGTGGTTCCGAATGGGTTTTGATGCAGCACTGGTTGTAATGGTGATTTTCACTGAATGATGTTGAAAAAAAATAACAATCCAAAGATACTTATATTAGATATAGTAAATTTATACTATGCTGTATACGACGCATTTCAAGGAGTTACCTCTCATCAGCAGCATTAAAACCGAAACATTGGGAAGACCAAAAACCAAACTTATATTAAACAAGAAGTACTCAACCAAAAATACCGAAATAGAAAGCCAAATTCCTGCTAAGGAGATCTACCATGTATAATACAAGGAATGAACCCTTAGTATTTCTATTATTTTTGAATTTTGCTAAATACTGGTAATTTCTCTAACAAATCAATGAATAATCATGTCAGACAAGTCTGACGACTGGGTTGGCGAATACCCTCGGGGACCTAGGGTCCACCAGCAGAGGCATCAATTCTGCAACTGATGCTAGCAAATATTAAAATAAAATACCGTTATCTAATAATGAGACCGTCTCGGTGGTCTCGTGGTAACCAAACCAAAGACATTAAAACTGGTATTCGCTGCTTCTCCTGCATCTAAGAGTAAGAGCAAAGCTCGACTGGTCGTCTCGCAGTCAGTATAATCTGTCCGAGTGCGGTGATATATCTTTAGGATTTTGCGGACAGTTACCTCGTGAGCTAGCACGTTAAAAATCCAGATCAGCGTGTTGGTCTAGTACAAAGCAGGGATCATATTCATTATCCTATTTTGAAACATATTCTCGTCCTGATATGCACCTGGTTGCCACTGGACGTTAAACAATAATTCATTCAGCTAATAATGAGTGGATGACTTTATATACATGTAAGTCTCCGTGAGTGTCACAAACTCACTTTATACTCAATTATTTGATAATTTGAACCCATATAACAAAACAAAGTTCTTGTCGCTGAAACAAATCAGTCACTTCGACTGTATTTACTGTAGTTAGGAATGTTTTGAATAATCATATACTCTCTCAAAAAAGAAACGCAACATCAGATTATCGTTTTGAAATATTATTTTTCCGGACAAATAACCAATAAATATCAAAATATATGAACACATGATCATAATTACACCTTCATAAAAAGTTTCCAGGTACAATCATTTAAATTCATCCACCCGTAAACGACTTTGGTCGCAATCTGGGACACCCTACGATTTACGCATTGCCAAAAACTGGGTCGACTTTCACGTGCAAATCATGGGTTATTTTTTAGCTCAGTCAGTCGGTATAAAAACCCGGTATTTCTTTTCATGAATGCATTCGTAAAATAAAATTCTGATGAGGTGACGCTATGCCAAGGTTAGACGCTGCTATCCGGAATATCGCTATCGGACGACTAGAGGCCGGAGAATCACAGAATGCTGTTGCTGTAACGTACAATGTTCATCGTAGCACAATTTCACGCCTTTGGGGACGCTACCTGCAGCTTGGTACTACGACAGATCGGCCACGTTCAGGGCGCCCGCGTGTTACAACCAGGGCGCAAGATCGTTACATCAGACTTTTCCATCTGCGGAATAGGACTATTGCTGCAACAGAAACAGCTGTAAACGTCCCTGGGTTGCGCCGTATATCAGCACAGACAGTACGCAATCGGTTACGTTCTCATGGATTGAGGGCAAGAAGACCTTACTTTGGAGCAACACTGAGACGCCAACACCGCCGAGCGAGGGTTAGATGGTGTACTACAGTTCGTGCATGGAATTTACAGAACTGGAGAAGAGTATGGTTCAGCGATGAGTCACGTTTTCAACTGGAAAAGCGAGATGGTCGCATACGTGTGTATAGGCGCCGAAACGAACGTTTTGCGTAAAACTGTGTTGTGGAGAGAGACAATTTTGGCGGAGGCAGTGTTATGATGTGGGCCGCTATTTCTTATGCCAGAAACACACAGCTGATACATATCCAAGGCAATCTGAACGCTGTTAGGTATAGAGACGAAATTTTACGACCTCATTTATTGCCCGTAATTGACATTCGGAGAGAAATTTTTCAGCACGACAATGCCCGACCACATACAGCACGTGTAACAGTAGACTTTTTAGAACAACAGAATGTCAATGTGATCCGTTGGCCGTCACGATCACCCGATCTTAATCCAATTGAACATTTGTGGGATGAAGTGGATCGGCGCGTGCGCCAACGACAACCACCACCGCAAAATCTGCAACAATTACAGCAGGCACTTCAGTTTGAGTGGCAAAGGATACCGCGTGTTCGAACTCAGCGTTTAATTCAATCTATGCCAAGAAGAGTCGGGGCTGTGTTACAAGCAAATGGTGGACATACCAGATATTGACAATTTATGAGTGATTTATTGACAATATGTGACAAACTGTGATATTCCAAGGTAAAAGAACTCATGAACAAGAAGTGTGCCAATTTTTGCATTCCTGTGTAAATTATTTATATCATAAATTATGAAAATAATATATGAAGTAAATTTCCTATTTTCTGTATGTTGCGTTTCTTTTTTGAGAGAGTATATATAGGTGTAGAAAACGATAATTTTGAATATACAAATACATTTAAAAATGGTTATTAGCATTAATTATTATGGTACCATTTGTTATTTTACTTTGAAGAGTTTTTAAAATACCAAAATGCCTTTGATATATATATATACATAGACGTTAAAAAATAAGATTGGAGTAAAAAAAGTTTTGAATTTCTTAATTATACACCAACAGGAGACAGTTAATATATTGTTTTAGTCAACGATATTGCCTTTTATGAACTACTGATCAAAGAGCACGCTTTCGTGTATGTAGATAATTATACGTCTGAAGATTCCTCGGAGTGTCAAACTATTACCATAAATAAACAATTAACTAATGAATTTGAAAATATTGTGAATAGAATGATTATTTTTAGAACAAATAATGTCCGATTTGTCAATTCAAATGTTGAAAAAAAATGTCCAAAAAGTGTGTCAATTTATTTGACCTTTATTCTAACAAGTAAAGAAGTTTGGAATAATACGATTACAGATTTCGTGATTATTTCGTAAAGTGTGAAATGATAAATGAAACTTCGCGTAAAATTCATTTTAAAACGCGAAAAGATTTAAGCGAATTGTTTTCTTTCAACTATGATGTAATATTTGCACTAATGAAGTTTTATCCAGAAATGTGCCATATAACGACACATACCCAAATTATGGCCATTTTCATTGTAACAGTTCTATATGTTTCAATCAGAAACTAACTTGTCTACTAAAAACTGAAATGCAATATTTTTTTAATGCTATTATAGACTTTTTGTTAATGGATATTTAGTTTGGTCTCTTGTCTCGTAATGTCTATATATGCACGATTAGTGTATGTAACAATCTAAGCACCGTGAACCAATTGAAAACTTGACCCAAAATCGCGACCACGAATTATCAATAATAAACCTCCAGAAATAATCGAAACTGCAGTCTAAGTCATTATAAAATTAAGTGCAGGAAGAAAAAGTCTTAAAATTTTCATTCGTAGTGCCGAGTAATAATGAGAAAACGGACATTTGTCAGTATCTGTGTTGAATTGCCAATATATTAAAAATGATATGGCAGCTTAATATTTCTCTTCTACTCAGGGGTCACAATGTAAAGAATAGTGGTCACATTTTGGGGACGCTGCACAGTCTTGATTTTCAGACTTCTAACTTTTGAGAAAAGTACGAACAAATCATTACCCAAGTCCTCGAGATATCATTCGCTAAGTAGGTATTGCATGGGCAATGTTTCTGTTGAAAAATTCTGAAATTCTGTTAAGGAGATAGTTTTATTTTCATAAGACAAATCTTTCTTCAGTAGTAAATTAAAAATAAGACTCATCGTCATGTGTACTTCTTCCATCTGCGGTTTTGTTTGATTTTTAATTATTTTAATAATTAAATTCGGCACCATATTTCTGGGCAATAGCAAGTTGAAAAATACTAACAAATATAATACATTTCATATTAAGACGATATACTTTGGGAGACACGTGAAATTTTGGGCTCAATATGTTTCTATATTTTAATTTTGCAGTAATAATTTCATCATATTATCTAAATATTACACCATTTTTAAGCATTCCGCGTTTGACCCACAACACACTGTTCAGTGTATGCACCATGTCTGACTACCGTGACTCTCAGTTCTGTTGTTCAAATGTTTGTGTTTTGTGCTCATTTGTGTTATTTTTGTCTGAAGTTTTTTCGATTGGAGTCATTGTTGATCTTCCCTGTTATCCTTTTTGTTGTTTACAGCTACTATAGTTCACCTCTTCCCTTTAAGAACTGAAATGATCCGAACTGTTATCTTACACCTAAACATCTCCCTCTGTTCTAACGTATTTCGACAGGTTCGCATGAAAACAGCTCAAGCTTGTAATTATAATCTATTGGCAATAAAATGGAGACATGCTACATAAGGTTGAGATTACGAACTTTTTTTAATTTCTGTATTTTATACCATTGGAACTTTTTTTTGACTTTAAATACGCTTTAAGAGCAAGATATTATAAAACAATCATTTGGAAAGACAGTAAACAATCAATCTGAAAGACAACACGTTATCATACTACCAGTATTGCCCTTTGAAGTTTTGCATTCCTCAGTTAATCTGCCTTCAGTAGCTGTTTGAACAAAGGTAAATTAAAAATAAAACCCATCGCCATGTATATTTGTACACTTCAATTACCTCTGGCATCTGTGGTCTTGTGTGGTTTTTAATTATTTTGATAATTTAACTCTTACATAACATTCACGTACATCATACTTCATGAGTATTTTTGTATCCACTGCAAAGAGTTCAATTATCATTGATACTATCTGGAGATTTTCAAAACTGAAATTTCATTTCCGTTATTAAAACTACTAAAATCGTTTTCTTTTATCTTTTTTACCCCTTATTTAAATGATATTTCAGAAAATTGTTTTTTGAAAAAGCCACAAATGAAACAAAAATAGTATGTCAGAGCAAGTCCATCGGACAATACTGAATTCAGGTAAGAATTTAAAATTTTGGATAAATTAATTAAAACACTTGTATTAATACGGATATAGGATTAATTTACATAAGAAACTAAGCCATGAATACTAGACTAGCATTATCAGGACGGTTCTTAGAGTTTGCTTTTACAGCGGACAAGAAATAAAATGGTGAATGAATACTTGATACACGTACTTGAAGACTACAAGACTTGAAACATATTCAGTCCACGAAGATGATTATTATCTAAAACAGTGTTGACTGCAAATTGGGAATGGCTAATTAACCTACATGTATGTATTTAAAACTCGATAACCACCACAAGCCTTTTTAAAAAAGAAAAATATTTCTAATATATGCCACCGAGATAGGTAAAAAAATAAATTTATGAAAAAAAAATCATAAATAAAAACTTTCCTAATTTTGAAAACTGATGTTTTTGATAAACAGGGAAGTTTCTAAAATATTTTTCGTTTCAACACATAGAAATTTTCTGGTACAGTGTACCCATGCACTAAAGTTCACTCTCCTTGTGACAGTTTAAAAGACCTTCAAAATAACTTTGAGATAAGAATAATTTCGAGATATCAGTAGTAAATATAGTGCACATTTTTATCTTGGGACAAAACTATTATTTTAATTTATCAGGAATCTTTAGATAAAAGCTTTTGAGATAACAAGATTCACCACAAAATCAGATTTCAAACTAACATATAAAAGTAACACGTCATTTTGAAAAAAATAATATATTTTGGTTATCGGGGGGGGGGGGGGGGGGGTACGCCATGAAGGTTTATTATATTATTAACAATTAACTAAACGTGAATTAGATAATTTGAAATCGTGAATATTGCTCTAAACAAGTCAGTATGAATAAGAACTCGATGGTGTGATATTCAGTACCTATGACGTGTATGATGAAATGTTTAAAGGTTTTCCAGCTACAAAAAGCTGTGTTAATCTAAAGTCAGAAAGGTTAGTGAAAATATTGTGAAGGTTTGAAGCGATGTAACAGTTTTTTTTTCACAGTCCTGTTAATTTTTAACCCTGATCACAATAAAATAGGAAAAAACACGTAGATATGTCAAGAAATTTAAACATGAAAAGAAGCCAAGACCAGCTAAGGAAATCCTATGCTTCACATGAATGTAACATCAATGGATCTAACCATAATTTAGACAGATTCCAAAACCTAATTGTTTAAAGAAACACGTGAATACAACTATATTTAATGGAAATGTAAAAACTAAAGAATATGTAATATTCCGTTAGGTCCATATTTGTTTGGAAGGTTATAACGACATTCCAAAAAGGAGATGTCGAAAGTACAGTTAGTCATATTTGTAATAAATTAACTTTTTAAAATTTAATTGAGATTTTGGAAAGTAGTTCGACTGATTGAAAGAACAAACGAGTGAAGACAGAAAAAAAGGTGTTAAAAATTTAATCTGATCAGTATATAGACAAAACGTAACATACATAATTTAATTTTTTATCACGAGGGATTACTCAATCACAATGTATCTATTTGAACTTATTTGATCGCTGTTGGTGAAGAAAACATTAATTGTATATTTATTTATTACTGCAATATATGTTAAATCAATTAAATTACTCTCATTAAGTGTGATAAGTAAGATTCCAGTGCGAAAAAACCGTTACCGTAAACAATTGGATCTTTTATTGTGATGTGGGGAACCAGGGCCCTTTAACCTTCACCAACGTAGGTCTAAATAAACTATCTTTGTTTGAATCATTATACGTCTTATTTTAGAAAATTTGAAGAGCAGACTGCAATTTGCTTTCCCTTTGATGTCGTAACAAATGAAATGAAATTAAGCATTTAAGATATGCAATGTCAAGGGAACGTGATGAACGATATTTTGTCCGTGTTTACACCACGTTTATATATACTAGTACTCAACATTCACATTTTTCTGTCAGATTGTAAAATAATGTATTTAAATATCGTGCAAAACTATACATTAGATGATATTTCAAGATATATGCTTTGCTAGACAACTCGGGACAGACTTCTTTGCCCGTATTATCTAATCTAGACCTAACTAGACGAATACAGACATTTTACTGTGCTTATAAGCATATGTAATGATGACTGTTGGATATTATATAATTTGGTCACATAAAACTTAAATGAAATGTATTGAAAAAAAAATTTGCAGGAATATCCAAGACATATATTCCTTAACTAATCATTCTGTAATGGCAAATTCGACTTGCTGTTTTCAAGAGAGAAGGCCAATAATCTGTGAACCGCTTAAAACGCTTAAAATGATGTTGAGCACACCAGAATTCAAGAATGTTGATTCCTGTCTAAGTGATGGAAATGAAACGTTCCAGAATAGTGAAACCTTCGTCAATGAACAAACATAAAACCGTGTAATCATTAAGTTCAAGACTACCAATAAAATTTTTTGAGTGTTTAACACATTCGTTATCAACCAGTTTGATTATAGTTTGTTGAAGACTGCACTTTGAATTTTAGTGCTTTAAACTAAATGTCCTAAGAAAAGCTAATTCAACAGGAAACATATAGGTAAACGACACCTACTTAAATAAAGTATGTGAACCTTAAATATGTAAGTATTTATATCCAGAGAATCTTTCAAAAAAAGTGGCAGCTGAAATATGTGCGCTGCATATCGGGACTGACACAGGATGTACGAAAAGAGTTAGATAATATATACTTTTTTAAATGAGATTTTCAGTAGAATTTGTAAATATTTAATTAAGACGGCAGAAAATATACGAATGATATAATACACAGAACACTGTATCACGATTTATCTTGAATTTTAACTACTAAAAGTACAGTGCAAGTTTAGTAAATGAACAATATATCTTCATGGAACTTTCTTTTTCATGGTTATCTGACAGAATTCTGCATTATCGAAGTTGGATGGTGGCGAAACATATATATTACGTACATATATATAAACAAACAACAACAAAGAATATTAAAAAGGTCAACAATGACATACCATTCAATCAACGCAACCCAAAAGACAGAACCACAAACTCACAAAACACAAACACAAACACAAAGCTAGTATCTACATTTGTACCAGTATATTTAATTTGGTCTTTGGTCTGCCCTTTTCAGTTAGTGTAGTACTTGAATCTGATATACGATTCTGGTTCACTGTTTCGAATTTCAGGATACAGGATAATACATTTTTCATATATTCATATTTTCAAATAGCTTTACTAAGCAGAAAAATAGACCCACACATCTGATTTTCATAGTAGAATGTCTTCTCGTCAAAAGCATGGATTTTGTGCAAAAAGTTTGAAATAATCATATTTTTCAACCCAAAATTAAAAAATCATTATTTTTACCCCGTCATGGGAATCATAGTGTCTGAGTGACATTGGGAACTGCTTATGAAAAATTGCAATACAGTCATTTACTTTATAAATTTTTGTAAATGCATAATTACTTCTACATGTAACTGAGGGGAATGTTTTGTTGTGAGATAAAAGTGATCAAATTCATACTGAGAAGTAAGGGGTAGAAAGTAATATTGAATCAAGGAAATTTTGTATCACCAATGAGCCTGTACTTGTTTATGGATTGATATCCAAATCTTTTCAGACATGTATTCCTAGTTAATTCTATTTAATAGTTAATATTGGGTTATTTTTTCACCAAAACGGTTTTAGTTTTTTCTCAATTTTAGAGTTTTCATTCGAATTTGTTACTTGCGACATTTAAACTCAAACAGCAACATAAATTTTTTGAATATTGCTACCTTATTTACTTTATTTATGATTTTAAGGCTTGGAAATTTTTCTTATTGCCTAATTGGGAAATGTAGAATAAAGTAAACCGTGTTTTTGCCAAAGATTGCATTTTCGTTCCAACTACTCCAAGGACGACCAGCATTAACGTAATTATGTTCAAGTATTCGTCCTGTTTTGCTCAGATTCTAAAACATTAATGTTTTATTAGTAATGTCTGGATATCTACCACAAATTTGTTAATGCAATCACACATCAATCACTCAGATAACCCAGATAACCTATATTTTCAAAATGGCTGCAGTTCGGAACTAAATATTTTAATTGTTTTTACCACCTGTCTGAGAACCCGGTGGTCTTTGTTTTGATCAGAGGGAAGAACAAAAGTATAACGCTTATTAAGTTGGAATTGTATTTTTAGATTTAAGTTTACGAAAAAGTGTGACAAAAAAAACCTTGAACGACATGTCTACGTTCCGTCATAATCAAATTACAATTTCTTGATTTGCTTATATATTATCACCCGCTGGGAAAAAACAGAGGTATTTTACACTGTCACCCGCTCATAAAATCCAAGACATTCAGTATAATAAAATAAATAACATATTTCAAAGAGGGTGACGGAGTATATTGTAACCCCTCTAAAAACATTGTCAACCTCGGCTCGCCTCGGTTAACAATATTTTCTAAGGGTTACCAATGAAAATGCATTAAAAGTAGAGAAATTTACATAAAGTATAAAAAACACATTTATCACACCAATTTTTAATGCACAAGATGGGCGATTCTACAGAGTATATTTCTTCAAAACATAGTGATAATAGTTAAATATAAAAACAAAATGTTACCGTAAGCTATATCATGTGCGTTTCAACGTAACATTGTACAATACGAACGATTTTCCTGTTAATGTACAAAAATTTAACGTAAACTAAAAAAATATAGAAAAAAACATTGTCGCATTCTTTTGATGTCAGTGTTAGATATAGTATATAGATGATTTTCTAACATTTAACAACAATTGTTTTCACGAACATGTTGGTTTCGCCGACCAACTTTGATTTTGAATTCCTGACTGTCGAAACACGTTTATGCTTAAACCTTTTCGGAGAAAAAAAAAGACAGAAAGGGAAAAAATAGGGCTTTGACTATATGACAACGTAAATGTACCTGATTATTTGTTTCCAAATTTAACTATACTAGTCAACAAAACAAACGATACAGGGTAATGCATTTTTCATATATTCATAATTTCAAATAGCTTTACTAAGCAGAAAAATAGACCCACACATCTGATTTTCATAGTAGAATGTCTTCTCGTCAAAAGCATGGATTTTGTGCAAAAAATTTGAAATAATCACATTTTTCAACCCAAAATTAAAAAATCATTATTTTTACCCCGCAATGAGAATCATAGTGTCTGAGTGACAAAAGATTTGAGTTTTTTCTACTTATTTCAGCCACTGGATTTTCATTTTACAAAATGTGTGTCGATTTTCTTCAAGATTTTCCGCAAATTTAATTTAACCCTCTTTTGGAAATTTTCATTTCCCACCATTTCAAGTTTTATCCAAATTTCAAAATGAGACGCATTAAATCAAGAAATGAAGTAGCAAACCACTCTTGCCCTCATACTTCAGTTTTTTTAAAGGAATTACCAAGATATTTGGTTCCGAACTCGCGTATCGTTACTTATGTTAACTAGTATACATTTTGTTTATGTCTCCAAATAAGAGGTTTTCCCAGGGGGGAATGAGATAATTCTCTTTCGCACTGAAATTTTCGTAGGAGTGCTAAATAAATTACCATTTTGATAAACAAAACAAACTATCATATTCATACTTTGATACAATGAATTTTTGTCACTGCTTTTCGATAATGCAGAACTTAAAGACCCAGAAATTGGTAAGAACAAGATCCTTTTCATTGACAAGCTGTCTTCTAGTTAACAAAAAGTATTGATATTTTTTGTTGATAAGTGCATGCTACGATTGATTGATGTAAAGGACGTAAACTCTGTGAAGATAGAATTAATTAAAGATAGAAATGAGTCAAATAACACAAGGTGCAGTCATCATAATGAATACTGACTATTTCATGAGTTGACAAATACAGTCCTGATCTGTGAAGGTTTTGTTTGATAAACTTTAATCAAATAGGGATAAGTGATCAAAATGCTCAATAATGACAATATTAAGCGGAAATTAAAGTCAGATTTGTCTTCAGAAATTTTTAACTGATCCAACTAAAGTTTACATTAATAAAAACAACAACAGAAAGAACTGGTAGACTCAAAATAAACTGAAAACAAACATGTTCATCAAATATTATAAGTAACCATTATTCAGTTTTCTTAACCGATATAATATACAGTTCCATACATGGATAAAAATGGCTGAAAAAAGTCAATATTCGACTAGAGACATTTCCGTTAGGCCATTTTTCGGCTGAAAATAATTAAATAAAGTGTACAAGGTTTCACAAAATATATTGACTGATAAGCAGGCGTGTTGTATAAAAAAATAGCAATCCAAAGATACAAATAGTAAATTTATACTATGCTGTATACGACGCATTTCAAGGAGTTACCTCTCATCAGCAGCATTAAAACCGAAACATTTGGAAGACCAAAAACCAAACTTATATTCAACAAGAAGTACTCATAACCAAAAATACCGAAATAGGAAGCCAAATTTCAGCTAAGGAGATCTACCATGTGCAATACAAGGAATGAACCCTTGTTTCATATGCTGTTTTGGCTCAGTATAACTCCGTATTTTCCGAAACTGTAACAAAGGTAATACACTCTTATTATTTCTAAATTGACAAGATATCGTGCTCTAATCTACATTAACCACTTTAATACTTTTGAATAAATAGATATATTTACTCCGTATATAATATATTACATCACTAATCATCGTATTTTGAAAATACTAATCTCTTATAATAACTGTTCTAAAGTGCCACGAGAGTTATTTTTTATGTTTCTGTAACGTCCTATGTCTTCAATATACTCCTTTAATGGCAAAATAAATTAATAAACTTGATTGATGGCTGATTTTGTTTTTAATACGGTAAAATAATTAAGATATAGGAAGAAACACATTAATAAAATATTTTGCATTAACAGAGATAAAGTAGATAAATGGTGAAGTGAAGGAAGGTTTATTAAATAAAAACTTAAAAGTAACACTAAGTATTAGGAATGGTGGAGAACACACATTATTATCCATTTAGCAATTATAGCACCTTCTTCGCATGTTTCAAGGATAGTAGAGATGTACTTGTTATAATGTAGAGGACATTATCAAATAAATCTATACACCATATTCACTTTTGAAAACCCACCAGAATATGATTTTTATGGTTATCGATAAATGTCATCATTCGGTTTCATCAAAGAGTAGGAAGCTTACAAAAGAAACTAAAAGAAAAGACATGAAAATATAGTTCTCTTTCTTTATGAAAACGCCTACTTATTGATGAGACAGATTTCATATGTGATGATTGCTAATTTACAACATTATTTCAAAAGTAGCTGTGATTGGTATAAAAGTTTGAAACTACGTCTGATAATCATTGCTCAGCTGTTACCGAAGTTATGACCAAGGCAAATAACAAATCGTTTGGACAAATTGATTTGTTTAACAACGTATTTACAGTTCTTCCCATTATATGGTGACTTTAGTTATAATGACATACTAACAGGATAATCTTACTCTATCAAATTCAATCAAAAAGAAACAAGACGGTTGCATTGGACTAAGCAGCTCTTTACAATCCTGTTCTTGACAAGTCAAACGAAAACACAGAAAGAAGTCAATATAGGAATTAATATCTTAAAACATTTTGGTGTAATCGTGAGTATTTGTAAAATTTAAAATTATTTCTTAAATGTTTCAAAGGTAAAAATTAATTTATGTTAATTGTTTTACCCAAATTGGTATCCATATTAATAAAATACATAAAATAATATGGAAATTATGTGCATGTATACACAACAGCATTTAATCTACTGAAAAGATGTCATTAATGCATGTATTTCATGTAGTTGGTTAACTTATATAATTTACCATGTACACTGTAGTCATAAAAAGTTAAATAAATGGAAGTAATTACTTCTATATAGTAGTACTGTATGGATTCTTTATATTTTAGTCTTGCTGATATCAACAAAAATTAATCATAACACAATGGTATTCATAAAGACTATTAAACACAAGATACATTTGATATGTATTTGTATGTGTATATTGGGATGTTAGCCCAATCCCGTTTGTATGTGTATGTTGGGATGTTAGCCCAATCCCTTTTGTATGTGTATATTGGAATATTAGCCCAATCCCTTTTGTATGTGTATATTGGGATTTTAGCCCAATCCCTTTTGTATGCGTATATTGGGATGTTAGCCCCATCCCTTTTTTATTTGTATATTGGGATGTGAGCCCAATCCCTTTATCATGTGTATATTAGGATGTTAGGCCAATCCCTTTTGTACTAATGAAAACCTACCATTCCTTCATACATGCAATAAGGTAAAAGACGGGTGTCATGAAATATATGAACATAAAACGAACAACCCTTTTACTGTTGTATTTCAAACTGGCTTGCAACATTTCGGAAAAGTTTACTAAAACTTGTGGCTTTCAGATAAACATCGTTTTTTCGGGCTTCGCAAGTGGTACATGTACATGTATGTGGTGGTACAATGTAATTCTAATTACAAAATAGAAGGCTTAGCGTTATTCAAGTCATCAGATTCTTCATTCGAATAACAAATTAGCATTGTTTGAATGTATATATATATAAAAAAAACATTGTTTGAATGTATATATATAAAAAAAAACAATGAAAAAAATACACTACAATAAACATTTATGATTGCATTTAGCACTATAATATCAAAGTCAACATAATACAATTTAACACATCTGGCACGGACTTTCAGATGCTGTCAGTGAGAAACAGTGCAAAACTGTCCGGAAGCAAGGTTCAAAATTATTGATGAGATATAGTGCTTTTATCAGAACATTAAACATTTTGTAAACATTTTGTAAATATTTTTTAATTTAATAGTAAACAGTGAAAGACCTCTTGGAAAGGCTCTATTGTTTGGTTCTCATCTAAAAGTTAATTTTTACATGTTGAACTTATATTTCATTATATTAATCATATCTGCTAAATTGTTATGTCTAATAAGGTAAAAAATTAAGATGAAATTCAATTTGTTGCTTGTCGGATATAAAACCTATAATTTTAATTGCTTATGTTTTAATTTTAATGATGTTATTGAAATCTGATGGCATAACTGACTAATCATGTCCAACAAGAATAATGGAGGGTAACGAGATGATCTAATAGATAATCCAACGCAATATTTCGAAATAGTCATCATTTTCGATATATTGATCCCAACAATTCGTTACAACATAAAACAATGTTATTAACAAGTACATGTGTTTCCTGGGAAAATTTCTTTAGTGGTATTAATTCTAATTTATATCCAGATAACATTGTTTGTTTGTTAAAAGAATACTTGACAAATATACCATTGAAGGCTTTTTTATATTTAATATTTAAATGTAAATTTATTTAATATTGAACCTCGAATATATCAATGATGTTCATGACTATTACCTATACTGATGTATAACTACATGTAATATAAGTACTGTCATGTGTACACACTGTTAGAATGGTATTTACCAATACATCTTATATTAATTCCCGAAACTATAGAAGGAAAATGTTACATAAAGTTATGTCAGAAAATCACTAAAAATAAATTTTAGAAAATCACTAAAAATAAATTTTACGCAGGGTATGGCACGTCAAACGTTTCAATATTCAAAAAAACATATTGATTCAAAAAAAAAATTATGTTCAAAACTTACAAATATATATGCCATATTTAATATATATATATATATATATATATATATATATATATATATATTAAAAAAAAATTAGATATACGTCCTTGTTAACATTAAAACATATTTACCTCTCAAAACCAGTTTACCAAGGGAAGTAACCAAACAAATCATAGTAAGCTATTACCCAGAATGCAATATTATTGAATATATATAAAAAAAAATTAAGTTTTGAACATAATTTTTTCATCTTTTAAATATAAATGGAAAAAGTATTGCATATATATTTGTAAGTTTTGAACACAATTTTTTATTTTTTGAATATAAATAGAAAAATATTGCATATATATTTGTAAGTTTTGAACATATTTTTTTTAATATATATATATATATATATATATAAAATATTGCATATATATTTGTAAGTTTTGAACATAATTTTTTTTTAATCAATATTTTTTTTTTGAATATTGAAACGTTTGATGTGCCATAGCAGGGAAATATTCCTTTCATAGTTGTTTTCTGTCTTGTAAGTCAAAGTGACATTGAATGATATTACAAAAACTTACTGATCAAGACTATTACCTATACTGATGTATCATTATCAATAGTGATGAAATATATCTGCATTAAACTGTAAAATATATGCAGAACCTGAAAAATTAAAAAAAATATCGGAAGTTAAATATCTTTGTAACCGCATAATACATAAATGTACGTGTATGTTGTACTTTTACCCTTTCACAATTTGCAACCAATGCCCAAAATGTTGAAAAACAAAATAATAACCCAAGCTGTTGAAAAGTAGATTCTAATGTCAAAATGACCAATAGGTTATGTGTTATAGTGTCCCCATATTTAGGCAAAAAAGAACATTGATATATATTATCACAGTGATGATTATTAGACCATAATATTTACAGATTATTACATGAAATCGGTCGTGATGTACAGTGATTGAAATAATAAACGCAATGGTAAAGAAAGTAAAACAGTTTGAGCAAACGGTTTTTATGAAATTGTTCTGTTCCCTTTGCAAAGTAGCATTTGTGTCCCCATATTTAGGCAAAAAAGAACATTGATATATATTATCACAGTGATGATTATTAGACCGTAATATTTACAGATTATTACATGACATTTTCTATAGTGGCCCTGGTATCAGCCCGAGGGCCAATATGGGTCGAGGACTGATACCAGGGTCAATATGGAAAATGTCATGTCATAATCTATTTATCACATATTTTGAGGGCAAGTATGGATTTTTGGGGGACAATGTAGATTTTTCAGGGCTAATATGGATTTTTGAGGGCAAATACAGATTTTAACAATCTAGGGCATATCTGCCATGACAAATCAAACGTATTACTGCTAAACATGTGATAATTATAGATTATTAACCAACTAGGTCTAATTATAGCTAAAATACATTTGTATTACAAATTTCCTAACAGGACCATTACGACAAAACAGGGCATTATTACAGGGCTGATTATAAAAAAACAGGGCCATTATGAAATCACAAAATTAAGATGACTACACATTTCGAAGGATTTTGTTGTTGATTGTGCTGATCGTAGAATTACATTTTATGCTATTGCCTATATCCACTTCTTGGATAACTACATTGTTGCGCTAAATTATTTTTACTACAATAATAATCGTTTGAAGAAATTTGCAACAGGCACCAACGTGAATACATGCTAATGTAATGCCAATAACCCACGGAAACGTGGGAACTACTAAAGATATTTCCACAGTAAGGGCTACAAATGTGAAATTATATGTGTTTCTTTAAAAATTCATCGCCTCGGTGGTCAAACCAAAGACATTAAAATTGGTATCTGCTGCTTCTCCGCCAAGCAGAGTTAAGATCTACTGATCGGCTCGGAGTCAGTATAATGTGTCCGAGTGGGGTGATATGTCTTCCTGCGGACAGTTACCTAGTGAGCTAGCACATTAAAAATCCGGCCCAGAGTGTCGGTCTAATACAAAGCAGGGATGATATCCATTATCATATCAACAGGTTCTCGTCTTGATATGCACCTGGCTGCCACTGGACGTTAAACAACAATTCATCCATCCATCCATTCTTTAAAAATTCTCCTTTTTGCAATGAGTTGAAGATTGTAAATTTATTCTGACCTCTCACTCATACTGTAGATTTTAACTTTATGACGAGATATCATTAACGGGAGTGTTATTTCGGTCGATTTCATTTACTAGAGCGACAGTATTTGATCAGCAGCTGCGAGCGCCTTTGCTAGTTTTACAGTTGAAGCGTCCATATTTTGACTCTGCTATCTGAATTATGTATCATCCAACCAATTTTTAATTTCCTGGTAATCATAATGTATTGGTATTTATAGTGTTTAATACACCAGAGGATCAGGATAGATAAGAGGGAGTTTCTGACTGTTTCTGTATTAACCGATGTGTAGATTCGAGGTTGACTACATTAGTCTCGAAGTCAGCAGGACTTTCAGTAATCCTATATAAATAACGCATGACTGACAGGCGCCTCGGTTGACAATGTTTCTCAGGGTAATAGTCTGCTGTATCACCCTATCAGTCATATGTTATTTAATTTATTCTACCTATTTTTTTAGTCTTTAAAGTTCAGAACTGCATGCTGACATTTTTAATGTTCTCTATCTAAAATAGTAATACTATGACTGCACATGCGTCAAAATACATCCACTCTAAAATAGACAGCTATTTTAATTGATGTGTTTTATAAAGTTTCTGCAGTCTAGTACATGGAGAAGATCACTAATTTTAACACAAAGTACGAGAGGGTAAGATTAAAAATTTTTTACAAGCTTAGGCATGACAGTATATAATACCACCCGCTGTTTCTTTCCAGCGGGTGACCGAGTAAAATACCACTTTCTTGTAAACCAATGAAAATGCATTAAAAGTAGAGAAATTTACATAAAAGTATAATAAAGTATAATATTGTGGTAAAGTGTATGATGGTTGACAAGTAAAGCCGGTTAAACAAAAACTTCACTACAGCCTGCATTTGATAATTAAAAGACCTCCTATTGATTTTCTGTGGATTTGTATTTGTTTTAGTTATATTTTAAACAATAATTCTTCTGTCATCTAAACAAACAATAATTTCATTAATTATCGAGTTGACCTTGATTGAAGGCATGTATGAATGATGATTATACACTAGGGAAATAGAACAAAGCGAATGTAATGAACACCCATTTCCAGCAAGTCTTTACAAATTGTGTTGATCATAAATGCATCAATTTACGTACATTTTATACCCAAAAGACGTAAGGGATTTAAGTGATAAAATGAATTCCATAGCATTTTAAAGCTATTCACATTTTTAAATGTCAAGAAAATATATGTTTGTGGCTTTTTTCTTGGAGTTTTCTACTAAATGTAAATGCAGTTTTGTGTTTTTATTGTAAATGATATGTGACAGTCTTTGTAGGCAGTGTCGACAACAACCCACAAAAAGCAACAGAAAATTGCATATGTCATCATTTGGAGCACATAATTTGCTTTTCTGAAATATATTGTAAAAATAATGGAATTTATTATAAGATCCATGTCTCATTCATAAGCTTGAGAACAAAAAAGATTCCAGACTTTTGACATTTTGTTACAAAATATTTTTTGCGTCAACATAATACTTTACTAGACATTGAACCCGCGGGAGCGCGGGAAAATAAGCATTTTTTTTTTTTTTTTGTGGTGGCCATATTGACTATAAAAAGTTGCTGCGACCATGTCATTCATGGAACAGGAACTCAATATTGATGTTGTGGCAGGCTTTCCATAAACTTTCTTCTCAAGTAGGGCGTATCAACTGATAGTTTCATGTCTATATATGCTGTAGTATTCCAGAAATGGATGTTAATGCAAAATTTAACCAAAGTCAATGAAGCTTGAAATTTAGGTCAACATGACCCAATTGTCATATGGCTTTTCGTTACTACCGAAGATGTATCCGCTGATGAAGTAGACTGTATGCCACGTAGAATTACCAAAATGGACCTTAAGGTTCCATCAAAGTCAAAATCTATGACGAAAACACAACCACATAAATTTGTCAATATTTTTATTGTTACAATTAATTCTGAACTGGAACTTGATGAAAAGCTTTCATTAAATACACATTTCATAATGCATTACCTTTTTCCTTCAGAATAAATATGAAAATGAAATTGTAGATGTAAACAGTTCCTTAGTGACGGATGAATTTTTCAAAAGATGCCGTGAGTTAGGTAGAGCATATTTTTGGAAAATAATTGTTCCAATTGTTCCATTGTCATCATGGGCAGGGCAAGGGAGGCATAAAATATCACATTTTTAGTGTGTGGCTGCGTGTGCTGTTCACGTTTATATTTATCAAAGATGTCCGAGATAAATTTCGTCATTAATGATAAAGATGACCATTTGTTCAAAATATTTTTATCTAGGGCTTACAGGGAATTGTATGGTAGAGATATATTTAGACAGGTCACATGAAAAATAATGTAAAAATAGATAATGGTTGGTTTTATCACTTTGTGCAAGGTAAACATCCGTGCAATCCAAAAAACAACTAAGTTATGAATTCCTCTGAACTTTACCTTACTTCTTCATAATCTTCAAAGTTCATAACCTTTACAGTTAGGAGAAATTGCGTTATTGTAGAAAACAATCGTGAATACATGAGGCGGAAACATCCCACTCGAAGGAGAATGTTTTTAATTTGTTTTATTCGTCTTCCGTAATTTCAAACAGAAATACATTTAAATTATGTGTATACTTGTTTATTTAAATCAATGTGTTAAAATGATGCATTCGAGAACCTTCTAAGGGATATGTTGGGAGAATTCATATCCGAAAAGTGCATACAAATTCCATTTGCACATAAACAAAACTGCAGTTTAAATTTATAAATGCAGATTGTCAAATCCGATAATAACCTTTATAATCTGAACCGTACATCGTTTATTTTGAACCACGCGTTTTGCCGCCTATTCGGCTAATTCGTAAATTTAGTATTATAGATGTATTACATACTGTGACGTAACGTTTGGAAACTTTAAACTTTATATATCTTACACGTTACCGTTTTATCGACACTCAAGTGCAACCTACGGATATCATCGATTCCAATTTTATTTTTGTTCACCGAAATCTTTAAAATATTGAAAAAATATATTGTAAATTAATAGAAGGTACAAGCAATCAGGTAGGTTTGGTTGAACAAAGCTGAATTGAAAAACTGCCGAGGCCTTCCTAGATCTTCCTAGTGTAAGGTTTGTAAGATTTTCAACATTATGTCTAGTTTCTACACGTTCTAGGAACAAATTTCCTTGTTCAATAAATTTTTGTTTTTCTGAACATTGTCGTAAAGATATATGTAACAAGAGGGAGAAAGAGAGAGATCTATATAGAATTTCTTTTTATAAAATCCATGGAGATATTTCAGATAATGGTTTTATGACCGCCCAGTGATGTCACACATTTAATGGCGTCAAATGAATTGACAATGTATGCCACGAGGGGGAAAGCTGTATGTTGCTGGTATCCCAATAAGGCTGAGTTGTTGATTTGAAGTATGAAGAAAAACACAAAAACAAACTTGCTCAGATAATGTGAATACGAGCTTCAGATAGTCGAGGCTTTAGCTAGGATGACAGTAAAGACAAAAATACTTTCATGACCGTGTATCCGGAAATAGAAAAATCATTTTTTTGAAGGAAGATCGGAATTGAACAAGAAAAAAGAAATCTCTCTGAAAAGACAAAACTATTTTACAAAAAGCAAGTTAAGTTACAATTTTTGTTGAAAGTGATTGCCTTATAGTGAGGTAAAGCGCTGAAAATCCGTATATAAAGCTTTTTCCCTATTTGAGTCTTTGAAGAGATGTTGAACAGTAAACATATATATATTTATGATTGTGCTCGTGATAAATGCTTGTTAAACGACCTGGCTACATGTATGCCCTTACGAACATCAAGCTTTTAGGGACGTCACAAACAGACAGTAATTAATATCAGATTCCCCCAGTAATGTATTAGGTGAGTAGCATGGTGGTAAAATCATGCGTGACCAATGAAAGTGAATCCAGAAATTAACTGCACGTATCTGAGTTTATTTTCTTTCACTTAAAAACGATACAAGTTTTGCACCAATCAATTTAGAGTCGAATTTTAATAGTTTGTTGAGATACATTCTTACTATCCCTTTTTTGCAAATAAAATTTTGGGGTATTATCATGAATCTTGTCATGAAATATTGAAACTCACAGAAAACTATCAAGATGGACGTTACAGTTGACTGGATATTGTAGAACAATAATGTTCATTAGCTGTTTAAGTGACAAATGTTCAACATGTTTACATTAGAGTCATTGATTACTGCATCATTAAATCTCTTCCAAAAATATTGTCCTCAAGGACTTCCATATAAATCTCACAAAAAGACTTAATAGCCGTATTAATGAAGGGAAGGTGAATTCTAAGACTTGAAGGGAAAATACTGTAATTATTATCATGGAAATTATTGGTCACTGTTTAGTGCTCATGTATCATTTTCTTCATAACGAAGTAACGAAATATGTTATTTTGAAGAAGTGTATCATTTTCTGTATAAAAAAGAACAGTTATCCCGAGGCTTCTTTTAACAATCCTCGTCAATAAATAGACTGTTATTGATTAAAAATGTCTAATCATATACTTGTAGAAAATAAAGGTAAAATTTTACCCTATGATAAAATTGGAAATTGTACGTATTTCTCCCGAAATCTTATAAGCATTGGCTTAGCGGGCTGATATGACTTTGTCATCAACTGTTTCCGGTTTTTATCGACTGCTTCCGTTTATTATCACACCCCTAATCCGTAATCACGTTAACAGTCTTTTCCTAATCGATTATCAGCTTACTACCACATAGTTACCAAACATCAAACATACACGTAGCAGACAATAGCGGGGACGAAACTGGATTATATTAATTTCCCAAAAAATGTACAAACAGAAAAACATTAAGTGACATAAACATTTTGACTAAATTGATGAGGGGCGATGACGATATTCGACAATACGGCAATGAAACTGAAATCTTTGAGATAAGAATTTTCATGGACACATATAAAAAAAAAAACAATTTTGAAGTATATGATGAAAATATGATAACATGTCATTATTCATATCAGACCAATTATCAGCCCATGGTCAATATCATCCATCGAGCCTGGCGGCTTTTGGGCTGATATCATGACATACAGTTTTGACCAGTCATAACCTCTCGTCCAAGTTAACATGCAGAGCAGTTCTAAGTTAACTTAAAGCAGTCAGGAAGTAGAACAGCTCTGGTCAAGAATTAGAGCAGTCCTGACCCACGACTGCTTTTTAGAACAGCTCTGGTCAAGAATCAGAGTAGTCCTGGTCCACGACCGCTTTTTAGAACAGCTCTTGTCAAGAATTAGAGCTTTTGCACGATTTTGTTTCATTTCATCAATTGTTATAGAATTGATCATCATCTTCATTATAGAATTCATCATCAGAGGCCATCATCTTTTTCTTTTTGATAATTTCTTAGGCAAGAAGAAAAGATATTGAGTAAGAAATTATATATAAAAAAGGGTAAAAAAATAAAATTATAAAAAAGATAATAAATGATGAAATTAAAATAAAAAAAAATAATAAAATAATAATAAAATTAAAATTAAAAAAAAAATATATATCCCAAAGAAACCCGAAACATTGAAAGAATTATGTACGCAATGACAGGTCAGTTATACGATCCATACCATGAATGTTATAGAACTGTTCTAGACCATGACTTAGAGCAGTCAGAATCGGTCAGGATTCTGTTCTAGAGCAGTCAGGATTCTATTCTACAGCAGTTCCAAAGCAGTCAGCAGAATTGCGCTAAGTTAACTTATGTCTGCACCTAACTGTAGGTCTGATAATAGGTCTGATGAAAAATGCCATGTTACATGTATAATATATAAATACAAACATTCGTAGGAGGTTCCAGGATATCCATAGAAAAAAGACAACGAATAGCCGAAATCAGATCACATTTCCGACCAATTGTTGTTTCACGAAATTTTGTGAAACGGGACCTTGGGATCGCCTTGAATTTGTAGCGAGGTGCGATATATTTCTCTGTGTTTGAAGGCCTCGCTGCTTTATTTCAAATGAATATCAGTAATAAATGTGACGGGTGTCGTGAATGCTTACCCTTCTGCAGCATCCAGTTTTTAAAAGGAGTTCACATTGCTAGTGCTTTAGTTTCTGTGCAGTCTTGTTCTAATTTTGTTGTTTTTTTTTCATTATACGTTTTTTATTCTTTTGGTTGTACGTGTATCCTTGTGGCCTTTGTTTGTTGTGTT
The DNA here is from genome assembly GCA_028015205.1 of Mytilisepta virgata. Taxonomy (NCBI): domain Eukaryota; kingdom Metazoa; phylum Mollusca; class Bivalvia; order Mytilida; family Mytilidae; genus Mytilisepta; species Mytilisepta virgata. Next base: position 52,180,258 of record CM051517.1, on the reverse strand, counting down.
CCATTCTCCTGAATTTGTATTTCCTTGGACTTTTCCCACTGTTTTGGAGCTTCTGTATTCTTTTGCCGATATTTGAACTTCCGTCATATGTATGTGTGTATTTTCTGTCGAATCTCAGATCTACCATATATATATATTATATGGGCTTCATATAATGGTATCAAACTTATAACATACAACTGGCTTTTCCCAAAGTATTATTTTGTTGGCTGTCATTATCCCCCCGCTTAGCGAAAGCGGGGGGGATCATGTAATACAGTCCGTCCGTACGTACGTACGTCTGTAGTGGCAAGGCATATCTCTGAAACGGTGAAAGATAGAAACTTGAAATTTGGCATCATGGAAGAGTATATGACCCACTAGGGAATAGACCCCTTAAAATTGGAATTCGACCCCTTGGGGCCAAATTATGAGCGAAAAACGAATTTCGCGATATCCAATAAATGGAGATATCTCCAAAAGTGTTAAAGCTAGGATATTGGAACTTATGTCACTACTTATATTGCCTTTCCCAAGTTGAAAGAGGGTATCAAAATTTTGGTCCCGCCCCTAGGGGCAATGCCCTAAGGAGTTAAAAAATGTCTAAAAACGATTGTCCAAGAACTCCTCCTACACCGTAGAAGATAGAAACATGAAATTAGGTACACTAGTAACACTTGAAGAGTTGTCTGTGCCAAAGGTTTCGGAATTTTGATTTTTGCCCGGGGGGTGGGGCTACACCCTAATATGTAAAATCTCAAAATATGGTAAGATCAGTTCATATCCCCACCCCTTAACCATATATATTTTTATTCCACATTTAAAGACGAGTTACATGGTCACCCCCGGGGGTCAGCCCCACCCCCCTCATTTGGAAAATTACAAGATATCTCAAAAACAGTTAAGATCCCCACCCCTAAACCATATATATTCTTAGTGGGCATGACAAGACAAGTTTAATGGTCATCCCCGGGGGTCGGCCCCACCCCCTAATTTAGAAAATTACAAGTTATCTCTAAAACAGTTGAGATCCCCACCCCTAAACCATATATATTCTTAGTGGGCATGACAAGACCAGTTGAATGGTCATCCCCGGGGGGTCGGCCCCACCCCCCTCATTTACAAAATTACAAGTTATCTCAAAAACAGTTGAGATCCCCACCCCTAAACCATATATATTCTTAGTGGGCATGACAAGACCAGTTGAATGGTCATCCCCGGGGGTCGGCCCCACCCCCCTCATTTACAAAATTACAAGTTATCTCAAAAACAGTTGAGATCCCCACCCCTAAACCATATATATTCTTAGTGGGCATGACAAGACCAGTTTAATGGTCATCCCGGGGGTCCATCTTAAAACTTTTGCATTCGACTTTGTCCGAGCAGTAGAAGTCCAATTTCATATTTCTGTGTTGTTTCTTGATATCCAAAGATCAGTGTCAAACTTTTTCTCTATTTATGCAATTTGAAATTATGAGGGGTTCAGACTTTGTGCATTCCGACTTTGCTGGGAGCGGGGGGATGTGCAATCTCCGATTGCTGCGTTTCATTTTAAGTTCAAATTGAATGTGATTTAGATATTTAGATCTTCGCACTCGAAAATTAACGATGTCCTTAGTAATCTACACATTAGCGTGCCGCCGTGGTGACGCTCCACCCATTGCTGCATTATTTCAAATAGTGCACTAACACTAACACTGAACAACTATTACATGTACGTGACAACTTTACAGGAAGCATAATAATTATATTAGGCTAGGCTCATATCCTTAGTACGAAACGTTACTGATTTAAATGATGCATGGACCTACCATTATCTGTTTTTGGTCTATTTACTTTGGCGCTTGGACATTTACACCTTTGTCTTTCATTATCACATCTACATTAAATTCCCGACATTTAATCCTTACTTAAATTCGAAATAGATATATGAATATTTAATAGTAAATAAACAAACACTACGTGTTACCAATATTTGATGCATGGAATGTGTATACAGACAAACATGTCATGTCAGTGGTGGTCAGGGTAATAATGATGCAAACCCCAAATATTCCGTGAGTAGTGTCGAAACTATTGGTATAACTCTCGTCTGTACTATTCAGTTACTACTTTAAAGCATCCAATGGTTGCCCAAACTAAATTAAACATATGTAGTAAATTTGTTCCACAAAAGACAAAAGTATTGATGTTCCACTCTGATGGCCGATTTTGCTGTTGAATATATAGACTTCGAGGATAAATAATATTTAAAAAAAATTCTTGCCATTTGAAGGCTATTTATTTGAAAGAGATATTATACAACCCCCCCCCCCAAAAAAAAAAAGAAAAAAAAAGTAATTTCGAATTTGTTCTTTTTGAACAATTTAGTTTTCTTCTGTCAATACGTTTTGGTAGGAATCTTAATATATTTTCCTCGCTGTTACATTTTTGTTATCCAATATTTGGCCTTTAGGTAACAAGGGGTTTTGTTACCATGTAAGTTCCATTCTTGTCGATCAGTGAATCAATTATTAGTAGAAGAACATATGTAATGTACAGATGTAATCGAACATTAACTAGTTGCATGATTGCAGCTTTAAAACAATTAATGGTCAATGCCTGGAAATTTTAACTTCTTGTTCTTGAATTCGAAACCTCGTATTCTAATCCGAATTTTCCGGGAGTTTGTTTAATTCTTATGCTGCAAGTGTTGAATCGATGTATTTGAGGTCTGTACTTATTCTTTTTTAAGTTGTGGACTTGTTGCTCATGAAAGAATGTCACATGTACAATATTAGTATCCAGGTAGAATCAACTTTGGCTAAGGAAGCCGATGTCTTACTTCTATCATTTTCGAAATATATCAGATTAAGATTTCAACACATGTATCTACTAATCCTGTCGATACCGAAGCTGTGAATAATTATAATTGCCAGACAAGAACATATTCAACACTCTATTAATAGCCATATGACACTTGTCATTCAAATTAACAAAGCAGTTGCTATTTACTGTAATTTTCTTTAAGACCCAAATATATTTATTTACCTGTACTGATTTAAAAGCTTCCATATGTTTTTAATAAATTCAGATGCCAGATCTATTGCACACGAGATTAAGCTTTATTCTTGATTTTATAATATTTGTAAATTAAATTTTGTATGAAATCCACCAGTTTTGTGAAAGCTTATTTCTCCCTAATTTCTTTTATGAAGTGTTTTTAGTTTAAACTTATTCATTTATAGTGGATTGGGAAACAAGTAATACCAACTTATACTAATCCCTCTCCACTTGGTGGGTGTGATAGCGGCCCCTATAGTCGCATTTTAGCCTACTCTTTTTCGAAATCTACAGGAGTCTTTAACGTGCTAAGAGTGTTGCTCTTCTTTAACACGGGACAGCCATTTTTCGTCCCCATCCGACGGACTAGAATAGTTTATGGACACCATCCTCGCAAATGGTGTCGACAGGGCGTCGCTAATTTGATCCCTGAAATTTTCACCCCGAACGGAAATCGAATCAGAGACCTTTGGCTTCGTAGTCCGATGCGCTAACCACTACACCACGGCGCCCACTAATATGAAGTGCTCCTGTAATAATGTTAAAAGCATCCAGTTGTAAAACTTATGTTAGTTTTATGTTAAATGGATGAGAGTTTTTGATTTACTAATAAACATCCTAATAAGGACACTAGTAGCAATTATCGGTAAATGATAAATAGTACCGCTGAAGTCGAAGCTAGCACTGGTTTCGTCTTGGTCTTGTTATAAGGTGAAGGCTATTTGGTTATTGTTGAAACCTTAAAGCGACTTCAAGATATTGCATGGGTTTGTTGCTTACTAGTATGTACATTTAAAAACCCACATCTGTGTTTTACCTTAACGGTTGATTACCATTACATATACCTTCCGGGTGTGTATTGCCTTTGCAAAAACGGACCCTATTCACGACAGGCAATTTAAAAAACATACCCTGTTCACGGCATGCAGAAAAAAAAAACATGCACTGTCCAAGACAAAACGATTTTATTTATAAGAACTCTACTGACGGATTCAATATGCAAGTAAAAATTGGGAAGAATTTACATAATTGAAAATGAAACATTTTTCTTCACAATTAGTACCTGTATTTAAGCTTAAAATTATGCACCGAAGAAATTATGACCCTGTTCTAAACAATTTCACAGAAACTACGATCCTGTTCTAGACAGCACGACCATGAACATTCGAACCTTTACTTCGGCACACTCATACTATCTAAATAATTGGGAGTAGCCCCTCCCCTCCCTTCCGCGATTAAGAATCCTTAATTTATGTAATTTAAGTCTGTTTACGGTTTCAAGAGTTATCATCCTAATTAAAAGAATGCAGAGCCTAGCTTTTAATCGTTTTCATGTGATAACGCAATCAGCCTTCAATTAACTAATCCCTGTTTTTAAATCAATATGTTGTTAAAATTGACAAAATTAAAGTTGAGTGGGATCTTTATTATGAACCTTTTTTTCATTCCAGAGTTATCTCCTTGACTCGGAGAAAAACTGGACTGTGAATAATGTTATTTAAGGGACAAGATGAAGGAAAATCCGGTCTGCTGTCAATTTGACAGCTCTTTGCTGACTGAAATTCTGTTTTGAATTAAGGTTTCGGCTCCCTCAGATCTTTCCTGGATCTTGGCAGCTGTTCAAGTTCGTCTGATTCTTTCACTTTGAATATTTTGCTATATTTTTGGGCCTCGCCAAGTTCGCTTAAGATCAGTACAACCTAATGAAGGCTGGTCTAGAAGTGTGCATTGTACGTAAGGAATTTGTGTCTGAATTTATTTTACAATAACCGATTATTGAAAAGTAGAATGTTCTATTAAATCAAAGCTAACAGTTTGCAATTAACGAAAACAATTGATGAAATTTATTACTATTCCCGTTTTAATGTCTTCTCGAAATTAGTGAAATACCACATAAACTCTTTGTAATTATTCCATTTTCATAACTTTTGATAATATTACAAACGTAGAGTAATATGTAATTTTGTTTTTTTTTGTTCGTAATTGTCTGCTTAAAGATTTCCTGATAATACATTTTCACGTTTAACAATATTTTCATAAGGCAGTTAACATTTGCAGTCAAATATATGCCATCGTTCTGTATAGAAACAATGTTATGAAGTTCTTTTGAAGCTATTACGTATTGCATATTGTATCATGCAAGCAACTGTTACGTGTCAACATCAGTAATTACAGTTTTTTTTCACATCCGAGACATTAGTAATTGAAATTAGCAAGGCAGTTGCTACTCTCTTTCTTTGTAAATTTGCTTGGACCAAACATGAATTTATTTACTTGTACTGATTTAAAAACTTCCACGTGTTATCAATAAAACTAGGATGGCTTAATTATTGAATACGAAACGCTCTACTGGATTAAGCTTCATCAACTAAGCTTACAAAATATAACTGTGTAAAGAAAAAACTTATCATACATAATAAGTACAAAGATCATAAATATCACAGGCAGAATTAATTATGTAAATAAAGAAGCGTTTAAAACACAAATTTGTTGTTTGCATTTAATGTAGATTGTTTTATATCGTCTTTGCCAATAGCAAATATGTTCATATTGCACAAATTTGGTGTTTACCATGCCATCTCGAAAAGATGCACAATTCTCTATAGGACATACGCATTAGTTATGTGGAAAGAAACATATTCCGGTGAATAAAAATTAGCAATAAACTTTTTAGAAATAATTTTAATAATACAAATACTTTAAGAAAATAAAAAAGCAAATTTAGTCACAGTATGTTCTACATGTATCTATTCAACAAATTAGCTATTTCCATAGAAAAATATGTGCCGATTCTAATATAGATAGTTCCCTTGACAATTTTTTTACACAGTGAAAATGAACAAAGCTTGGTTACTTGAGAAAAACCTTTACGTTGCAATTACAAATGTTAAGCGTGTTTTAGTGCATAACTAAGGTGACGTGAAAGAGTCATGACTATATCCAGTTATAATTGCGAGGAAGAGCTTACTCCGAATCGCCACAGATTCTTATATTCAAATGAAATAAACATTCCAAATGACTTCACAACCAGTGACCGGATCTTCTGTTTTCTACAAATTAACTAGCCACATAAGAAACGACAATTAAGAAAAAATGTTACAGGAAATTTAAAATTTGATGGAAAACTATTACTTTGATAAATGATTGAGTAATTTGAAAAGTAATTTCCTTTTAGTAGAGATACAAAGTAAATCAAATACTAGAAATTTTAATTGCAGCTAATTGACATCTCTTACGGTTTGAAATATCCGTATGATTAACAAAATATGATACCACGACAATTATATTATCTTCGTATACAATATATAAGTACATCCTTTCAGAATTGTAGAAGAAATCCAACTTACCTATGGGCAAACTTCGATGTTCGCATTTTTTTTCCCTGACGTCAAATATTATTTCCCTAGTGATTATTTTGCTATAGGGAAAACATATTGTACTGACAAACAATTTAATGATATAATTAAGTCTTTTTCTTTGGTAACGAATTTTCTTACTTTTTACAGACAACTTTTCTGTGCATATAACTTTGGTATTTCGTTTTGGAATGACGACTTGAAGTTTACATATTTTCGTAAGTATAATATTCCTTTGCATTTTTTAAAATTGAACTTCTCATTACAATGTTATCTTTTAAGTGCCATGAACAGGAACAGGATATGCTTTCCTTTCCGGAGCAACTATCTTCACTTCTGTTTTATAAGAGTTTGTATTGTCCTTACATGTAGTTTTTAGTGTTTCAGTTTTTACCAATGTTATTGTTTATTAGTATTCCTGAATTTGTTTGCTCCTTGAATTACACCTATATTTGTCATTTTAAGTATTTATTTAAAAATATCAAAGAATTAATCTATATAGCAATGTCAAAAGTATTTTTAAACCGCCAAAATGTATGTCTCGTCAATAAATACAAACGTCTTGCCAATGACCCGTAAATCCTCAATATCTTTTCACAGTAAGGGCGACCAATATGAAATTTTATAAACTCTGTTAAAAATTGCTCTGTATCCAAGTGACTAGACGAATCACTGCTCATTTCAATCGAAGTTCTTCTATAAGTAATTTAAGAAAGTTAAAATTCCTGTTTTACGAGTATATATAAACGAATACCAAAAACAAAATAAAAAGGGAAATACATACATTTTGTAAAACTAAACTCCAGAGACAAGGCCAACATGTAAGAACAGCAACATTGCAAAAAAATCAAAACTATATAGTCCCTTTTTAACTCCCGTTAGGTTTCTTTCAAAACATTTAATTTATAGTTTTTGTTGTTGATTTCACGTTAAGTGTATTTTTAACTAGTAATGACGGTATAACAATGTAATGCAAATCACTAGGATAATGTATAATTAATGAAAGCTCAATCTTCGCAAGACTAAATTGTTTTGAAGCTGTTATCAAACGCTTCTATGTAACCTGCCGTGTAAGAATTACTGAACCGTATAATTACAGCAGAAAGGTTACGATTAACATTCGATACACCATTGACCCTTTTTAAAGAAAACCTTTTGCGTTTTAAATGCTGTTTTCAGATTCCTAATAGTGCAGTTTCCTTTACAATGTAACTTAACACATTTTTCTGGAAACGTTGGATGCGCACACTGCTACGAATAAACAGTTTGCTTGAAACGAATTTTTAAAATTATAACAACAACCTGATTAAGGATTCTTGTTAGCCGTCTATAAATTTCTGTCTTTTTCAGAAAAAAATCCAACACCAGAATTCAGCATAGATAATTACATTCAGCATAGACAATTACATTCGGAGTATTATGTCTAAGGAAAATGAGATGTGGTGAAGCGTTAAATTGTGTCTTTCTGATTTCGGTGTTTAATTGTTTATTATATTCAGGTAGGTAGAAAAGTTTTGCATTGTTGTTTTTAAATTAGTTAATTAAACCAAACATTAAATATAATCATATATTCTGTTGATATCAAATGAATTTTATTGTCTCGTACATGTGTTTTGTTTTCTTTTTGTTTATCTTTAGTATTTGTTTTCTTTACGTCTATTTCTATAATCTTTTTGGCCTTTCTACCTTCAAAAAGGTAAACGCATTCGGTTTTAGTTTTTATACAAACACTGTTGAAAAGAGGCATCGGCAGGTATTAGAGTTTCTCCACAATGAAAAGCATACTTTTGAAAAGAGTAATACGTAAGAGGAAAAATTGAAACTAAAATTTCGCATTATACTTTACTTACAACTCCGTTAGGAACACAGAAACAAAGAAAAATATATAAAACATTATTTAGAAATTCCTCTGATGTCAAACGCTGTTTTTTTAATTGGCTGGAGCCGTAGGACGTTTATACCAGAGGCTCTCCAACGCTCACCTGATAGTGCATTGCCTATTACATATAGAAACCAGTTCCCACAGGGTTAAATGTTCGACTGTGGTAGCCATCTTGGTTGATAGTTTGGGTCAACGGACACAATTCTGAAAGAGGACCATCTAAGGACCATTGTTGCTAGGCGTTAGTTCCAACCTCTCGGTAGTTTCAGACAAGAAGATTTTTTAATATATTTTCCATAGGGTCAAATGTTAAATTATGTTCGGCTGTGGCGGCCATCTCGGTTGACAGTCCAGGCCATCCGATAAGAAAGAGAACAATCTAAGGACCATTGCTGCTAAGTCTTGTTATAATTGGCTCAGTTGTGTCAGACAAGAAGATTAATTAATGAATTTTCCCATAGGTCCTATGTTAAACTTAGTTCACCTGTGGCGGCCATCTTTGTAGACATTCCGGGTCAACGGACAGAATTCTGAAAGAGGATCACCTATGAACCATTTCTGTCAAGAATGGTTCCAATTGGCCATGTGATTTCAGACAAGAAGATTTATTAACGAACTTTCCCTTGGGTCCAATGTTAAACTATTTCGGCTGTGACGGCCATCTCGGTTGATTGCCCGGTTCATCGGACACAATTCTGAAAGAGGATCATCTAAGGACCATTGCTGCTATGTTTGGTTGCAATTGGCTCAGTAGTTTCAGACAAGAAGATTTTTAAATGAATTTCCCATAGGGTCCTATGTTCAACTATGTTCGGTTGTGGCGGCCATCTTGGTTGATCGTCCGGTTCATCGGACACAATTCTGTAAGAGGACCATCTAAGGACCATTGCTGCTAAGTTTTGTTGCCATTGGCTCAGCAGTTTCAGATAAGAAGATTTTTAAATGAATTTCCCATAGGGTCCTATGTTAAACTAAGTTCGGCTGTGGTGGCCATCTTAGTCGGAGGTCGGGACCATCAGACACAGATTTGAAAGAGGACCACATTATGACCATTTCACCACAGTTTGGTTCTAATTGGGCAAGTAGTTTCAGACAAGAAGATTTTAAATGAATTTCCCATAGAGTCCTATGTTAAACTAAGGTGGGCTTTGACGACCATAATGCTTGATCGTCCGGTTCATCGGACACAATTCTGAAAGAGGACCATCTAAGGACCATTGCTGCTAAGTTTGGTTGCAATTGGCTCAGTAGTTTCAGACAAGAAGATTTTTAAATGAATAAACTGCTTGGTATAGATCATTTATTTTTCTGGCCAAAGCTGTCAAACTCAAATGTAATATCAGTGTTTCTGCTTTCAAAATGTTTGGCCCTGAGCACAATTTATGAGTCGTAATTCAACGAAATATGTATATCTTATGTTTCAAAACTGGAACGTTACAAATACGCATATCATAGAATATATATACATATGTAATCTTAAGGAATAAGTAGATGTGGTGCTTTTCTTTAATATTTCAGTATTTTCGCAGTCAGATTCGGGAATTGACATTAAACATAATTGGAAAGTCTTCGAAAATGTCAAGAAGCCCACGGACAATGCCTCGATTTCTTTCAATGGAGTCGTGTGGCATCTATTCAACTGTAATTGTAAATAAATTCTGAAAGGCAAGATTGAATGCACGTTTAGAACCTTTAATGAAACAGTTCTAACTAGGCTGGATTGTAAAATTAGTGTTGTCGATAGAAATTATATCGCATTAAAATATTATTTACAATAAGAATTATCCAAATTCTAATCTCCTGCTGAAAAGTACCAATTAAAACAAAACTTTTGCTGCATGTTTTGAAAAGGCGCAGAAAAAATGTTGCCTGGTAACCTTACCAAGTCTTTCTTCTCCGTCAACTATTATTGTTAATGCTTTAAGATATTATATTTACTAATTAAGTCTAGATTCTAAATATGCCAAGGCAGCTATTTTTGTGAACATTTAGGAAAAAATCAAAACGAGGAGATATTCGAGATTTAATGTTATTTTCTACACATTTCTGATTTTTCCAGTTATTTGTGAACAAAATCTAACAGATGAACAACGTTTGTTATCAGTTCTGATGCAGTCTTACAGTAGTGACACCAGACCAGTTTATAATGCTTCACATATAGTAAATGTAAAGATAGGGATAACCTTGACCCAGTTATTTGATGTAGTGAGTACGGATTTTTTCAAGGTCACATTTCAGACATTTTTAAGACCATTCATTTTATAAATTTAATACCAAATGGGCTGTCATATTTACTTATTAATTTTGAAAAGCTCCATCCATTTATGATCGATTTATTTATGATCGTTTGTTTTGTAAAAGATTTGTATTTCGGTATTTTGTGATACGTTTTATTTTTTATTGTTACATGTATAATATTTGCTATTTTGCCGACGATTAGACAGGTCCTAAATACTGTACAATTAATCTTTTCTTCAGGATGAAAGAAACCAAGTACTGACTCTTAACATATGGCTTGATCAGGTATGTCTAAGAACAGAAATTTTTTTCTCCATTATCATTTAAACACAAGGAATCACAACGCCTTATCAATTTTACTGACATTTGCTAATAAAATCCCATTTTTTTATTTAGTAAAGAAAATATGATGTTTTTAATTTCACTTCAATGTCTAAAACATTTTTTTTTACCATTTAGGTCTATTAAAACAAAAATTATATATGAAATTTTACATCTTGCTTTTATCCGCGATAAAAATTTCTGGACTGCTGTATCGTAAAATGTCGACTTCCTGATAAAAGTCCTGGTAGGTATCTAATGAGCTTAAAAGTGTAGATTACGAATACAGGCAATGCTGGTTTATTGGAGCTGAATGACAGGAAATTCAATACTAGGAACATATCGTGAACATATCGTGAACATATCGTGATACATTTTGTAAAAGTATTGATTGATGTCAAATAAATCTCGGTAAAAAGCAGATTTGGGTGCAAAGGTAGTGCCCTTAAGTTCAAAATAATTGGATTTGGAAAAAATGGAATTAACACTTTCGTCTATTTTCAGTTTAAAATTTTAACAAATGTGTTTCCGGTTTGTTGCGAATACGATAGGGTTGACGAAATAAATTTGTTCAATTTCATTCTGCAAAATTTCATGATATTTTTTTATCTTATCAATTATTTACAAATTACCATAAGAAATTAATTAAATTTGTAAACACCTGTAGGAACACATGATTTTTTCTTGTTAAAATAAGAAATCTTAACGGAAATTGGACAGCTATAGATAACCTGCGTGTTTGTTATTGCGATAGGATTGGAAAGATGAAAAGCTTCTGTGGAACCCAGATGATTATAACGGATTAGAGATGCTCCGAATACCATGTACAAAGATATGGCGACCAGACATCATACTTTATAACAGGTATATCGCAAAATTATCAGATTATATCTTGACTGTCGAGCAAAATTTATTTTCGTTTTTAAATATTATATTGCATGTTTAAATTAAAATGTTCAAGATAGATAATCGTTGTTTGATATATTTTATTGGTTTATAAAGCCCTATAAAACATTTATATTATACATAAACATTAGTTTGTTTTTTACTTTTTAAGTCCGAGATTATCTTAAGTTATGACAGTAGATAACAATCTTTTCAGTTCTTTTAAATCCAGAAAAGCCATTCGTGAAACAAAATGTGTATCTTATTTTATATCTAAAATAATACAAGAATTTAGTATAATAATACATAATTCGCTGAATGAAAAATAATCAGTTTGAAGAACATCCATACATAAAAATGTTCTAAGATTAACTAAAGGTAAAATAACCGAAATTGTTTGTACTACAATGTAGAATGTATCTCTCCTGCCTTAAATCAAAACGAAATCGAAAAGTTATGTATGAAAAACGTAATTCAAAACGCCGTATGGCTGGAAAAAACCCGAAGTAATAGAAATAAGATAACAAGATTGCAATAGAGTAGCCAAGTCGCCAGCCGATAATAGTAATATGATATTATTACATGGTTGTTTCTGTATTGGCCTTGTTATTGGTCGGAGGCTTGCTGTATTGACATGAGGCGGAGCCGAAGGCCAATACAGCTGGCCGAGGACCAATAACAGGGCCAATGCAGAAAAAACCATGTAATGATATCTTTATTAATTAGCTAGTTTTCACAATGCGCATTCTATATAATTTTTTTTTTAAATACTTAAGTTTTTTCATTGAAGGTTTTGAATGAGGGTTATGAAAGATATTTTTAGTTAGAGCTATTACTTAATAATTATTTATAATTATCAATTTTGAAGCACCTTTGATCACATAGCATGAACAAATTTAGATATAATGTAAACATTTTGGAGTTTTCATATGTATTCAAACTAAAATCTAGAGAAAATCGACTTACCCTATATTGGCCGGGTACAAGTCGGCCAATACAGCAAAAAATCTGTATTGGCCAGGTGTTTCGATATTGGCCGAGTTAATGATTCTGTATTGAAAGGACAGTTTTAGTCGTATTGAAGCCAATAATACACTAGTTAATTAATAAAATAACATAAAAACAACACAGCAAGTTACAAAACTCGTACGAAATAATACTGATCTAAACCTTAAATTGATTCAAAATATGTTGAGACATGCAGACGTGAGACATCAGCATTTCTACATCTCCCCTCCATGTTGAGGAATGGGTCGAGTCAGTCTCTCTATTTTTTATTTTGAGAAATCGAAAATAACCGCCTGTCCTGATATAGCTGTTACCATTATGTCTCTCCACTAGTAATCTTCAGTGGCATTTTCCATATCGGCCCTGGTATTATGCCGAGACTCCCATATCGGATTGAGGCTTTAGCCCTCAGTCCGATATGGGTCGAGGGATGATACCAGGGCCGATATGGAAAATGCCATGTAATGATCTATTTATCGCATATTTAAAAAAATTGAAAAGAATTTTAGATTTTTAAAAAATTGAGAAAAAACCAAAAAAAAAACAAAAATATGGATTTTAGAGGGCCAGTACGGATTTTCGAGGGCCAATATCGATATTGGAAAAACGTACATATTAGTACAAAACATGTGATAAATACATTTATACCATTACATCGAAATTTGAAACTAATTATATTTTCTAAATCACTTTTTTTTCCATACATTGACGAGTATGTTTACATGGGAAATCTAAATTAATTTTTTTTTATATTACATGTACATGTAAATGAACCAATAAATGTTAACTTAACCAGTGGCATTGAATCTTTGTAAATATTCATACCAATGAACCACATAACTTACATGCATTTATCAATAGAATCACTCTGCCATGAAAATTAGAAAAAATTAATATCATCTGATTTCTTTATGTTTCTTTATGCTTTTAGACATGGACAGAATTATTTTATCATGAGCCATTATTATTTTGTACAATCAAAAGTTTGTGATTAAATCATGTAAAATCTTCAAAAACTACGACATTATTATAAAGTACACAGATGTTGCACATTAAACATACATCTGTATAGCCTTGCTGTTACTCCCATATTTTTTTGTGAAATAAGATCAAAGAAAAAGCACAATGGGCCATTTTGTTTTGTTTTCTTAGTAGTTTATTAGAAGTTGTTTATCTTTTTTACAGTGCAAACGACTATACAAATAAATATATGGAAGCACTAGCGATGGTCCAATATGACGGAGAGGTTTTCTGGCCTCCAATAGTAAAATTCCGCAGTACTTGCCAAATGGATATAACATATTTTCCATTTGACGATCAAATCTGTAAATTGAAAATGGGCTCCTGGTTGTATGATGGCTTTCAGGTCGATGTAACAAACAGAACTACAGATGTTGATCTTTCAAATTACGTAGAAAATGGCGAATGGATGCTGATAAACACAAAAGCAGTGAGAAACGTTGTGATTTATCCGTGTTGCCCCACACCTTTTCCAGACGTAACTTTTTATCTTCATATTCGTCGACGAACGACTTATTACTTGTACAATGTTATTATTCCGTCAGCCATGTTAGCATCCTTGACTTTGTTAGGATTTTGGCTCCGTCCTGACAGTGGTGAAAAGATAACTCTTGGTTTGACAGTTTTGTTGTCATTATCTGTGTTTATGTTGCTTATAGCAGAAAATACACCAGCTACATCTTTTTTTGTGCCGCTTCTTGGTAAGTTTTAATGAATTCTATTATAATCATTTTGATGCCCAAGATGTGCATATTTCGTCGATTTACCACTCATCAGTTGCGCACAGGGCCTAAAATGATGAAACCCAAAACAATAATACAAAACAGTTGAAGAGCAAATAAAATAAAAATGCCAAAATGACCAAAAGGATAAAGCAAAAACCAACAACAAATGACTGAGAAAGAATGTGAGAAAAAGACATACTTAAAAATCTTGTGAAATAATGCAGGCTGAAAAATGTGATGAGTCAAAAGGCAGGTTTGAATATCATCTTTATTCAAATAGTTGAAAAAAGAAACATTGAATGGTTGCCGATTAACGAATTAAGGCAATAAAACTATTTTATTTACAGATCAGTTATATCACATATTTATTCTACAAACTTATGGTAAAACCACAGTTATTAGTAGTCAAATGTGTTTAGACAATCGATAATATATCAAGGGTGGTTTTTGGCTTTATGGGGTCATTTTGCCATCTGTTTAATAACATTTTGGGTTATTGTGTCCAATTCCAAAATATTGGCCTTCATGACAACTGATTAGACGAAATTTGAGAAATGATTCACGGTGTTTTCAAAATATTCTGATTTTACCACGGGGTGCCAGATATTTTGCCACGAGCGAAGCAAGTGGTAAAATATCGTCCTACTCATGGTAAAAACCACCGTGAATTATTTCTGTTCGAATAGGACAGTTTCTACGACACTTTGAAACGCCGCAACGTGAAACAAGTTGTACAATGACGTCGTTAAATTAAAGCTTGTTGAAAACTTTACTATGACGTTGCCAAACAAGCCGCCTGCCGCCTGTGAAGCTGGAATCAAAATATCCATATTGTCCCATGGATGTAGACTGAAAGCGTGTGAAGCAGGTCATAGAATTTATTTTTCGAAATGTACAATGTAGGCATACACTGAGTGCACTTATGCAATAAACATAAAACTAAACTAGAGAATATGTCTGCAAAAACGTATGTACGAACGGATAAGGGTAAACCTATACTAGTATGCCCCTTCCACATTTGTGGGCATAAAAAATTGTATTACAAAATTACAGAGACTATTAATTATGGTATAATTTCAACCTACATAAGGGATGGATGAATACTCATCAACGTCCAGTGGCAACCAGGTGCATATCAGGACGAGAACATGTTGATATGACAATGAATATGACCCCTGCTTTGAATTAGACCGACACGCTGAGCCGGATTTTTAATGTGCTATCCAATATGCTCACGAAGGTAACTGTCCGTAGGAAGACATATTACCCCACTCGGACACATTATACTGACTCCGAGCCGACCAGTCGATCCTTGCTCTTACTACTAGATGTCGCGTGCTTGGCAGGAGCAGCAGCAAATACCAATTTTAATGTCTTTGGTTTGACCTGGCCGGGGATTGAACCCGCGACCTTCCGCACTCGAGGCGAGCACGCTACCACGAGACCATCGAATCGGTCCTACCTTGAACTTATGGGGCATTTCTTGTTTTTTTTCTTCTGTTCAGATTATACCATGATTTCGGTTCTGTAATTTTATACCACATTTTTATAACCACATAGCAGCTATTATTAGATTACAATAACATCGGTTGCTGTATACCGAACGCAATAAAGGTAAAAGGCTAAACAGACCAATCAATAGAACAGATCAAAACATCTTAAATCAGTGACACGCGCTGAATTCAAATGTTGTGCGTTGTATTGTTAAATTTCTCTTTTACTTTCGTTTCAGGGGTTTATTTGATAACTGCTATGTCATTTACATCATTGTCTATCATATTTTCCGTCCTAGTTTCCAATATTTATATGAAAGGTTTGCACGACACAGTGCCTCTTCCGAGAGGATTAAAATACCTTGTTACTTTTTTGTCAAAAATTATGTGCATGAGATTGTATCACATACCATATCAACCAAAACCTTCGAGGACACATTTTGTAGAAACAGTTTACACCGGAAATGGTAGTTTCCGAAAATTGCCGATGGTAAACGGAACTACTCGAGTATGTGATAGTATTCTTTTTGTAAAAAATGAAAACGATGTCAATAGCTCAAATAATTCAACTCCGAATAATACTTTGCAAGATAACAATGAAAAATTTCAGGAACTTGTACTTCAGACATTACAGAATCTTCTCGATCGCGAAGACGAAAAGGAGAGAGATCAAAATTTTCGAAATCAGTGGCAGGAGGCAGGAGTAATACTCGATAGGTTTATGTTTTGGATTTTCTTTATTGGTACACTGACTGGTACAATGTACCTTCTAATTTTTCTTCCAATGAGAAAGGATGTTCATTTGTGACAAGTTAATTAACAATCTATTATTAATCTATATATGACCTCAAGATACACTGTAATTTGGATGTGGATTAGAGGTTTTGAAAGTTTCATGTGTATAAAGTGTGTAGCGGGCGAAGAATATGCTGCAGTGAGAATTCTGTGATGTTGCAATTGAAAAGAGGAAAACTATACATGTGTACAATGTAACAGAAATAAAATAAAATCAATATATGTGTAATGTTTGTTAATCTTATCATAAAAGTTTATGAGTCGATTTTAACTTTTTTTCATTAGTATCAGTATTTAAGGCATATGTAAGCCAAAGTGATTGTTTCTGTGTGATTATGTGCTAATTAAGGTCACTTTAGGCAGCATTTTCTCTATGGTCTATGGGTCCACCTTTTTCCTCCTTATTTTTGATTTGTTTTAATATTTGAGTCTGTTCTTCAACACATCCGGTCTTAAGCATTACTGTTGATTGTTTGTGTTTTATAATTTTTTATTTGGTTTTCTTTTAATGGTCTATCGGTTTGATTGGTAAATTGTAGGTCAATGTTGACCATTCCCGTTATCCGTTTATTATTGAGATTGTTATTACATTACTATAACGGTTGGTCTTTTCTGAATAACAATAGAAATTAAAGGAGACATGCGTATAAGGTAGATTTCTTTGAGACAAGAGCTCATAAATAAAATCCATAAAGCCATTTACACATGAAAAATATACCTAAATCACAAATAAAAAAAGAAGTTGTATAAACAATACAAGGAAACGTACAACCTTGACTAGCGGCATGCCCATTCAGATGTGGTGTGTCAAACTAGTTAACTAAAGCCCTACACCTCTACACTACGACAGTGGCAGGACAAATAAACAAAAAGAGGCTTACAATTAAAACTTAAGAACAGCACACAACACAATTAGTTTGGCAGTTGAAACAAAGGTAACAAGAAAAATTGGCGATTAATGAATACTATTTTACCAGGTGTCAACTTGGACTGAAGTAGAACACAACTCAGTACAAACATGTTTTTAATTCTCAGTTAAAGTTTGGAAAGTCTTGGATCAAAATCAAAATACTGATTATACCAAAGCACATTTGCAAACATTGTGTGGTAAATACAATGAAAAACAAGAATTCGCTGGACATTTTCTGTAAAACAGATTCTTGATGGCGAAAAAGGAGAATCTATAAATTAAACATATATTTGTCTTCGTAAAAAAAGAAAATTAAAAACTCTAAACAAAAATCACCATTTACAAATAAAAGTACTAAAATAAAAAGAATTGAAAGACAATTAGACAAAAAAGAAACCTAAGCAAAAGAAGGTTGTCTCCAAGATTAACGAGGACGTTGGGCCATTTTCACCTGGTTTTTCTATTGAATCCTGGGTTATTTTCAGAAGCTCGTCTTATGAATTTGAAAATATCAGGGTGTAGATATATTATCTTTCCAAAAAATGCTGCAAAGCTCCGCCTTAGTGACAATTCAAATCCGGGTGGTGGCCATCACCATAAAAGGCTTGCTTTCTGTGTGTTGTAAACAATTACCATAAAAGGCTTTTTGTATAGCCCGCGTTTTTACTATCCATAAAAGCTATCGAAAATGGTTTGCTCCGAGTTTTTTAATTCTTTCTGCACGGTTAAAATTATTTCATGGCGAGATATTACAGTATAATCTGTGTCCGTGATGTAGACCAACCCTACTTCCATGCATAGTGGTAGGGTTGCACATGTATCGCGGGAACAGATTGCACTGTCGAATGTCGCCCCGAAATAGTTTTTGATCGTGCCGAAAGAAACTGAATAAAGTCGACGAATGCCTGTGCATTTATGACTGCACAGTGAAGCCTTGCTACTACGATGTGAATTTAAATTAAACAAAAATAATTTTATTCGTAGTAGCGGTGTTGGACGTAACTCCAAGGAAAAATATTAAACAGTCGCAGAAATGGGGATAACAAGGCATTGAGTACCCTTAGATTTTTTCATATTTTTTTGAAACTGTGGGATTTGCACTTTTAATATATGTATTAATTATTTCAAATTTAACAGAGGGATTATTTTTACTTTCTTGCCATTATTATAAAATGTATATCTCAGTCGACTTACGTCACGAATTCTATTGTCACGCCACTTTCACAGGTGAACAGTACGAAAATCACGTGCGAATACAAGCCTTTCACGGTGTTCTCCATTGCCAAATTTGGATACGTCACTAAGGCGGTGCTTTGCAGCATTTTTTGGCACGACCATAAGAAAAATGCCAAATTTGCCGAACTTTTTGTTAGAGCGCTTGTTAACAAGTGATAGTAACCAGAATCATTACAAAGTGGATGTGGATCCAGAGGTCGCTAGATCTACCACTTAAAGATCTGGATTGAAGTTGCAACGTTACCAATTAATGTACCAATTGAATGCTTATTTTCAACCCATGTTACGAGAATACGATGAAGTTTCATATTGGATAGATGAAACATTTCTATGGCCAAAGAGCAACAACCCGGGGAAAACACAATGGACAAGTAAAAGTACATGACGGTCTAATACTGTAACAGTTATAATGCATATCTAACGAACCATGTCAGAAGAGTTGCCACTACAGAGTCTAGAGACAAAGAAGGATTCCAAATCATATTCTGTCATACTGTAGCCACTTCAGCTCAGTGACAACAGGTGGCGTCGTTTTCAGGAAGTTGTTGTTTTTTCGAATGGATTAAAAAATCACTGAAGGCACTTAAAATTCACCAAGAGATAAGTAATATTCAATAACACACAAAAAACATGCAAAGTGCATTTTGATAAATAATTTTGTTTTTCATACTATTAGAAAACAATAAAAAAGTAAAATGTTAAACAACAAACAGTAACATATCATTCAGTGCAAACCATACATTAAGCTGGCAGACGTAAGTCTTGTTTTTGGAGGTAGAATGAGATACAGAAACTGGGATAAAAGTACAAAGTACATTTAACATTTAATCGTACGATAGAGAAGAAGCTTTGTACAGTACAACTTGTGACCAAAGAGTGAAAACAAGTAAAATGGTCGGATTGGAGGATTGAGGAGACAACCTCAGACCAAATTATATGTAATCGCACATGCATATATGTAAGCCACACTGTTGGTATTGTGTAGACATTATATACAAGCAAAGAAATTGCACTTTATATTGCTTGCAATATGCGACAAAACACTTGAACAATAGTTTTAAAATTTTATTTTATGCTACAAAATAACAAAAAATATTAATTGCACATATTAATTATAGAAAATAGTCATTCATTAGGTCCCATCTCACAAAAGTTTACGTTGTTGAGAAATATTACACACAATTAAATTCAAATCAAAACCCTAGAATAATAAATAAAAACATGGAAATTAAAAAATACGTTGACGACACTGTATAAGCAATGTTCATATGATTTAAAAAGGATTAATAATTCATTTAAACAAAACAACAGTAATCTTGATCCATCTAGTAAGGATTGTTTCCAAATTTACAAAAGACATCACATCTTCAAACATAGAAAAACTGAGAAAGTAATTTTTCTTCAACAGATTTGAGAAATAATTGATTTTCTAATAACATTTCCATGAAATAAGTACATAATTTTGATATTATACAACTAAAATTTACCGTGATCTGATATCAAATTAATTATAAAATTGTTAAACAATTGCCAAAATTTTGTTTTAAATAAGTTAAAACAACATTAATTATTTTAAGCAGGTGAAATTAGAATCATAACAATATCGTTTTCATCCTCCTTGCGGATCCTTTGCAAAATTTCGAACCAAATGTAAAAGTACTTCACGTTGAGCCTGACTACCAATAAATCTGGTTAAGGCCTCTATACCACCACTTCCTACAAGTTCTTGGACTTTCTGTACAAGTTTTTGTTTTTCGCTGTCCGATAAATTATATAAAACGTTAAGCACCGAATCATATTCATCCGATTGTAAGTATCCTAGTACGGAACCTGAAAATATATATCTACGAATGTATACTTCATAAACAAATAAACGAAATATGTTAAATTTGAATGCTTTAAAATCCCACGATTTGATCATGGTTTAAATAATATACGCCAAATTATGACTATAAAATGTTTCGGATGGACGAGAGTATTGCTGAGAGTCTGTTATGACAGTATCTACTTTTATCATAAGTCAAATCTGTTGTTCACTCAATAAATGAGAGAGACGGTGAGAGAACATACTTGCTGAAGGACAAAATAATCTTTTATATCCCTGGAAAGCGAAAAGGTTACACTGAGAGCGATTAATAAAGGCGGCGAAACATGGTACAGAATGCCAGGTGAGGTCAACTTTGCATTAATAAGTTGCAGTTGTCAATCAACGAAATGGCCATACAGTGCATAAAATTTATTTCGGTATTTTGTGGTAAGTTTTATTTCAACACACACACGTGTAAATGTATATCTAATATGGTTTTGTGTTTCTGGTTATAAACGGATCTTTTTCTGTTTTTTCAATGTAAGTCTAAATGCCCTAATAAAAAAAAATACATGTGTATGCATTGATATTTAGTGAAAACAGAGTAGCGCCATTTCCTGCTGAATTTTGTTAACTTCTTTGGTCATTTTCAAAAGAAGTCCCATGCATGTAAAACTTTATGTTGGCATATTCTTGTATATGTCCTCTTAATATTTACTAATAATGTCTTCCAAATAAGTTACCCTCCATAGATGAAAATCGCTCATTTTAGGATCTTTAAAATAATTTTTGCTGTAAGCAAGAACATGCATCTCCTGTGATGTGATAGTAAAACGGTTTTAGTTCTTAGTGTCCTTCGTAGCGATAGTGCAAAAATGTATAAAATACTTGATAATTGACCAAATTCGTCTCTATTCTATTACCGATAGAAAACATAGACTACATATAACTAATGATTTACGGTTAAATTTCTGTTGAAAAACATTCAAATTTTACACTTATATTCTTCTGTTTACGATGGAAATTGGTATACACCAAAAATAATTATGAATGAAAGAAGTATACGGAAAAGTGGCCCATCTCCTTTATAAAAATCAAATAATATAATCAATAAGAAATAACACCCTATTAAAAAAGATATAGATGGATGTCAGCAAAAAGTTCACTAACCTGCTATACCACCAACAAGTGCGCCTGGAGGTCCACCAACAACTCCTCCAACAACAGTACCACAGGCTCCATAAGCTACTTGTTTAAAAATACCTGTAAAAATGAAATTGAAATAAAAGATATTTCATCAAAACAAAAAAAAAAACAAAAAACAAAACGGTAACATGAATAACTGAAAGTGTTAGGATCTATCTTCTACATTTTGACAGGCAATCAATTGTGATATTATATTATAATGCCTTACGTTTTCCCTTATTGGGAAATAAAATATCCGATATCGTAAATTTTATGTGATATACTTTCTATCATGTTTTTGGATAGTTAAACTTTTCTCAAGGCAAATGTCATTTGGTTTTTCTGACTGCTAAGTTGCCTTTTCTTTTCGAAAAGAGAATATCTACTCTTATGTCTACTGTTTATATTTCTTAGCAAAGTCCTCGAAGAATACATATGTATTCAGAGACACCATAAAGTTAGAAACTTGCTTTAGGAAGAAACTTAATCCCGTCTTGAAATCGCAATTATACGGCATCGTCTTTGGAGAAAACAGCACAAACAATAATAAAATATACCTTTGGCACTTTTTCTTAGTTCAGGATTTGTTGACAGTATTTCCATTAAGTGGTTATAGTAAGGTATAAAGGCCATCCCAACAACACCAGCTGCCATAGTTAAGTATCTCCGATTGGCTAGTTTATCAAAGAAAAAAGGACTGTGGTATCAAATAACTAATAAGAATTATACAATAAAGTACATGTGCCCAAAGAAAAAAAAAAAAAACACTAAGGGAGCAACCATTTGATTTTTATGGGGGATGGGGCTAGAATCAAATGTTTGATCCTGCCTATTTTTTGCGGCCTAAAATTTTATTTTCACATAAACCATAATATTTCCTGCATTTATTTTCACAACTAAAGTGATGCAGCCTTTTCATTTTTCCAAAATCCTGGTCACGCCTTTTTATTTCAAATTTGATCCCAGCCCCTCCCCCCATAATAATCAAATGGTTGCTCCCTAATACATGTAGATATTACAAAATCCTATAAAAATCTAGGGTTATTGAAACGTTGTTAATCTTGATCCCCGTTAAAAAATACAAAACATTCGAACAATTACTAAGATTTAGACTGGCTCCATGACAACAATAGAACAAACCACCTGAAGACAGAAAATCACATCACACTTGTGAATAACCACATTCCTACAAATGTTTGTGAAACGGTGTCCAGGTGCTCTAGAACAGTAGACCTACGGTAGTAGTCGCAAATCATGAGGATGTGTTACGATCTCTTAAAGAAGTCCAATGTCATATTTGATTTTGCTCTATTGTTAACTTTTTCTGTTAACTCCATTCTTTTAATCACAATGTAATGTAACCAATTATTGGTAAATTGATAAGGATGACCGTAAAAAGATTTCTGTAGTTACGACAACCATTTGTACATCATCTCTGATAACATCTTGGTGGACTAGCTTTTCGAAAATCCTGTTCAACTGGACTTTGTCACAATAATCGTCTTTCTAAGAAGACATGATAACTTATAAGCCTAGTGCAGGCGATGTTGGTTTAATGAAAACATTTAAAAAAGAAAGAAAGAAAGAAAAAGAAAACGTGGAGCCGTCTTTTACTTTTGTCTCCAAATAATTTCGATAAAAAAATCAAAATACGAATCGGATTTGACTATATCTTCGGTATCCTTAATTTCTAATCTTGAAATCAGTCGTTATTTACACATCTACTAAACATTGTATATGACAGAAATTGAAACGAATGATTTGACTAGTTTCTTGTTGCTTTCACGCAAAAGTCCAAAAGTCCTTGAATTAAGTATAATTTCACGGTGAGGGGCACTATTGATACCGATTGGAAAATTTGTGATCTATTAAAAAAAGGATCAAACGTCCAATTAAATTTTTTTGTGATGGCATCTTCAGAATACATTTCGTCAGAACAGAGTGGTTCGTCACTGGAATTTTGTATTTGTTTGAACAGATTGTTAAACTGTTTAAATCAACATCTCAATTTAGAATTTAGTACTGTAGTATAGAGGGCAGGGAAGTGAAAGCTTTTTTTTTAACCTCTACAATTTGCCGTAGATATTGAATCCAAATCTTGTTGGGGACAATGATTTAATGTTTCAAAGAAATAATTATGTTAATTCTGCTGTCAATATT
Source organism: Mytilisepta virgata (assembly GCA_028015205.1). Taxonomy (NCBI): domain Eukaryota; kingdom Metazoa; phylum Mollusca; class Bivalvia; order Mytilida; family Mytilidae; genus Mytilisepta; species Mytilisepta virgata. Next base: position 52,156,216 of record CM051517.1, on the reverse strand, counting down.
TCTAGCACTCCACCGACATTAAAGTTCCTATTGGAAAAAGTCAATATAAAAAAGCAAAACCATTTTTTTGTTATAAAGGACATGCAATTGGTTTTTTTTTATGTTTAAAGAGAAAAATATTTTATAAGGCATGAGCCTGAAAATTCCATTTCCGATAGATGATATAAATAAATGCCACGTAGCGATATGCCCCCCCTTCCCCCCGAGGAAAGTCGAAGCCCCACAAGATATACAAAATGTGTATTATTGAAATGGCGGCATAGGATCAAGTACATATGGTGATTAAGAATCCTACAAAATTTGAACGAAATCCGATCAGCGGTCTCAGAGGAGTTGCGTCCACAAAGTGTTCCTATATTGTCAAATGCAGAAAAAGTAAAAGTCCAATAATTCTCGTAAAAACTGTCGAATGAAAATGGCGGTACGATAGGATCAAGTACGTATGTTGACTAACACTCCTACAAAATTTTAACGAAATCCGATAGGCGGTCTCAGATGAGTTGCGTCCACAAATAACTTTGACGCAGACCATTACTAAGTTCCTCCGTCGCGTTGCGGCGGGAGACAATCATGCACTTATAAATAATTATACTTAAATAATTTATTAACCGAATTATGAACCCAAAGGGTGCAATTTTAAAAAACAACTACAATTTTGATATCAAAACTTGTAAATACAAAACAAATAAAAGAACGTTTTCCAAACGCGTCAATTGGAAATAATTTGTTAAAATTTAACTGTTCTCAATTCAGCGGTGAACCTATGTCATTCATACATGTATCCAAAAAAATGCACAAAGGGCCCTAAAACGTGTGCTATGGGTTACACCTATGAATCCAGGCTAAGAAAGACAACTCTAAGTTTTGATTTTTTCCATTTCTTTTTTCTACAGTGTAAACGTTTAATTTTTTAACAAAGGCATACGGGGCATTTATATGCAGTTGTGACCATTAGAATGAAACAAGTGCTTGTAGTTAATAAAAAGCTCACCAATCTTGACATCATGAAGATTGTATATCTCATAAGTGATATAAAAATACTGTGTAATCGGTATTCTAACTGAAATTAATTTAGGATTCTTTGAATTCATAAATTGAAAAAAAAGAAAAATTTCAGATACTATCTTAATCTAAATCTTTTGAAAAAGAAATTCATCAAAACAAATTATAAAACAATAAGCTTAATGTGAAAATTCCAAATTTGGGAAATTAAAGATCTTTAAAAAAAATTGAATATTCTGCCTGTTTACTGACCAATAGTGATTTGCCTAGTTTTCTTATAGACTTTACAACACACTTGACAGTAAAAATAAATGATTTTTTCATTCTGAAAATGTTATAATCATAATTTTTATCATTCTTGATTATTGCATTTTCTGACTTCTGATTTTCAAACACCATATGTGGTAAAGGACTGAGATAGAAAATTAAGTCACATTTTCAAACCTTTTGTCTCTTAGTCAGCTGTATATAATAAAATGAAAGGATATGAGGTATAATTTAATCAGTGATCAGTAACACAAGTTAACATTACAGTACAAAAAAATTCCTTGATAAGTACAACATACATGTAATTATTTTTAGCTCACCTGGCCCAAAGAGCCTTCTGAGCTATTGAAATCACTTGGAGTTGTCTTGTCTTTGTAAACTTTCATCTAAGATTTTCTCCAAGACTGCTGCCACAGGCAAACTTAATTTAACATAGGACCCAATTAAAGTTCCACTTTAATAATATGAAAAACTATAACTTTCAGAATGATGCAAAGGTTTAATTTAGAGATTGATTCATCAACTCACTAACTGATAATTCAAATTCTTTATTTCTCATAACAAATCAACGAAGGTACAGAGATTGATAAATATACATAAATAATTAAATACCTATGAACAGAAGGAACAGATGATCAACCAGGAGGACATACACTCTTATTTACAATTTTAATAAATTTACATAATTTGAATATGGTAGATCTATTTTGAGATGATAATAAGTTTCCAAATTTTAATACATTAGGTCTATTTCGAAATACATTACTAATAAATATCTTTCTCTCATTTTCAAAACTGGGGCACTCAAAAAGATAATGAAATTCATCTCCCAATTCCCAACCCAAACATAAATTACAATATCTAAGCTGGTGTTCCACACCTCTCCATCTGCTTGTTTCGAATGGTAATCTGTGGTTCGATGTTCTAAATTTACCAGTTAAATACCTCTGGCTATCATCCAAATAATCAAGCTTTCAAAGTTGAGATTCCTCTTAAATAATTTATAGTTCCCCCTTTTGATGAACTATCAATTGGTGTGATCCACTTCTGCTTAAACTGATCCATCACATTATATTTTCACAATCAATTTTAACCATTTTTCACATATACAATTTTGATAAATCCATATATATGACTAGCCACACTCATTTAATATATTTTTATCTTATCTATACATGTACAAAAACCTTCATTTTAGTTTCTAATATACAATAATTTATATGACAGTGTAGAGATTTTTGATTGTTTACCATGCAATAATTTAGCCCAATAGGAAATAAGTCAGGTTTTTATGTCAATTTCTAAAGGATATCTTCCCAATTACCCATATACTATATAATTACTTCCTCTAATATAAATATATTTCTCTGGTTCGAAAAAATAATCATGAAATAGATGTTTTAATTTTAATTCAGAAATTCTATAAAAACAAAAATGACAAAAATTGTTAGCTTTTATCAACATTTCTGATCTAGGTTTTAAATAATGAGCATCATCAATTCAATCAGTGATGTAAATTAGGCAACTGATCAACAAAACAAACGTTTTTTAGTAATATTCAACAGTAGTCAGTATATAGAAGTCGCAGTTTTCAGCATCACACAATGACAATACATGTATGTAAATGTCACTAATCAATTATCTGGGTATACAACATGCACATGTACCTCGGGGTATACCTGTATATATTATTATACATGTTTGTCACAAATCGTATTTCATGATTTATATAACAATAAAAAAAAGACATGATCCAAAAAAAAAACAGAAATTAAAATATTACCTAACATAAAATAAATAATCTCAGGTGAATTTTGAACAAAATGAAAATGAAAGTTGAAGGGAAAAATATTACATATATATTTTTACTTCCTCCTCTCTGTTGTGCATTTTATATATATGCCAAAAGATAATTATGTCACTGTAGTGTACGCGCTCAAGGCACCTTGGAATAAACATACAACTTTTCGGTTACATGGTTTAATACAAACTAACTAGAATACACAGCAAACACATGTTTTTACAACAAGCATTAAAGTATAAAAACAGATCGTGGGAATATAAGATAAGGTCATAACTCATGTCACTGTATCGGATGATGCATACACTTTATAGTACCGACAGCTGATTAACGTAAACAACTTGAACTGATAAATATCAACATTTGTAAATACTACAGTCACTTGACATTAAATGCTATATTTTGGACTGTGGTTGTCTCCCTTGATCTGAAGTATTGGTATTTTATTCCTATATATACTTTGTATATATATATTCTTTGTACTTTTTTGTTATTTGTTTATTTTATTTTGCTTTCTCTAGTCATGTTCATAAATATATGTGAGCTTTCTGATAATAAAATAATCTTTCTATTACACGTATTAACTCGAGTCCATCAAGTAAAACACATTCAGATTCAACATACCTTTGAAGGACTGCTATAAGTTTATTACACGTGTTCTTACTAATATACGATAATATTAGTAAACACAAAATATCTAAATATACACTAACTGTTTGCACAGCACTTAGGGAAATAAAAAAAAAATATATACGGGGGACCAGTACCATAGAATAAACCAATAACGGATTCAGACATGAAAATTTTACGTGAAGTTGAAATGTGCCAGTCTGTACATAAAAGACAGATGCATTGTTAAATAAATGAATGAATAAATAATAACTAACGGATAAAAAAAATTATATGATACCATATATAGTACATGAGAAAAAAATTGCTTAAAATTATTTAAACAGAATGGCGAATCTCAAAGCTTCTCATTGCTCCTCGGCCAATTGAATATACAGGATAATTGAAACGAATGAAGGTATGGGATCATGAAAGTAGGTAGGGCATTAAATGATATTTGCTCATGTATTGGGTAAAATCATAAGTGACTTGTTAAATAAAAGAAATCACTGATAATTATTATAGAATGATAGTATTACATGTACATGGTTCTTTCTGTATTGGCCTTTTTATTGGTACGAGGCTTGCTGTATTGACCTGAGGCAGAGCCGAGGGCTAATACAGCTTGCCGCGGACCAATAACAAGGCCAATACAAAAATAACCATGCCATGATATCTTTATTAATTAACTAGCTTTGACAATGAATATTTTTGAGGATTTTTTTTTCTGAATCAACTCTGAAAATTCGTAAGTGTACATTCATTGAAAGATATTTTTTAGTCTGAGCTATTACTGAATAATTTATAATTATCAATTTTGAAGCATCTACCTTCAAACGGGACCAGAAATTTTTCTTTAATCACAGCTTATGTATAAATTTAGATATATGAAATATACGTAATGTAATTTAAATAAACATAATGGAGTTTTCATATGTATTCAAATTAAAGAGAAAATCGACTCGATCTATATTGGCCGAGTACAATGTACAAGTCGGCCAATACAGCAAAAATCTGTATTGGCCGAGTTTTTCGATGTTTTGATTCTGTATTGAAAGGACAGTTTTAGTCATATTGAAGCCATTAATACACTGGTTAATTAATAATATCAGTTAAAATGATTACATGTGACTTTGAGATCAATTGCAATTTATATGAAAATCTGCATGTCTTTTGATTAAAATGCCAGGAATGAATAGTTTTCGTCTAAATGTGAATCTAATAAATGTATTAAAAGTACAAACTGTATTTTAAACAAATTAATATCTAAACTTAAAATTTTATTGTTATTAAAAACAAAAGATACATGTATCTAATATTTATATCTTACAATGTACATGTTTTATAATATAAATGTATCATATAAACGTAAATTGATCTCTAGCTCCCTTCAAACGGAGAATTCAAACGCGCTCATTAAAAATACAATAAATACATTATGTAGGGATAAAAAAAAATCTTTTCTGCGGTCCTTTTATTATAATTAGTAATAATACTGATCCTATGTCAATTCATAACTATTCAAATTTCTGCGGTTTATAAGATACATTTACCATTTATTTTTTTTAATCTTATAAAGAATATAAGATATCTGATAAAGAAAATAAGATATATTATATTTGTATTTTTTGGGGATGTCTTACCGACGTATATACGTTATATGGTATCTTTGATAGAATCTCATAAAATTGGTAAGATTTATGTCATATGCCTTATCATGCAGATATCTTATAAAAATAGAACTTCAAGTGTGAGAGATCTCGAACGTTGAATAAAAGTAAAAGTTTGTTTGTTTGTTTAGTTAGGGTTTTACGCCGTTTTCAGCACATTTGTCTATTTCGCGGCGGCCAGTTTTTATTGGTGGACGAAGCCGGAGTACCCGGAGAGAACCACCGACCTTCGGTAGGAAAATTGGCAATCCTTGTCGAACACACCCCGTCACAGGTGAGATTCGAACTAGTGATTATTAGTAGTCATGAGGAACTACCTAGACCACTCGGCCACCGAGGCCCCAAAAGTGAAAGTAAAAAAGGCGCTATATATAAAACTCGGTACAAAAAATGAATATCCAGACAACATACCGCAATTACTTAATACCTAATGTTAAGATATTGTTTAAATTCTTGTGCTGAAAGATTCGAACCAATAGATGTAAGTTACGTGTGGCCATTTCCCCTCGTCAATGGGACTGAGAAATATTAGTTTTTCCGTTTCTTGTATACATAAACCAACTCAATCTAAGAGTTGTTAATTAGTTATGGAATTGATTACTGGAGAACTTATTGTAGTATTACGATATTTAAAAAAACTTCAATATCAATGTATACGTTATTTTATGGGAAATTTCATTGATGAATAGGTTTCGAAAATTCAGATTTTAATTGAGGTTTGGAATTACATATGTAAGAGCACCGTTAAAATGTATGCTAAGTAGTTATAATTGCAACTAATTGCATGTGAATTATTGGGATTTACGGGAATGTTGCAGGTGATATCGTTTTAATGAGGCGTTTAAAATTAAGTAATTTTAAACTTAAATGGGAATAATATGATTACACATAATTTAAGATAATATAAAAATGCTTAATAGAGCGACAGTATCTGACCTGCAGCTATGAGAGCCTATATTAGTTTTACCGTTAAAACGAGCACATTCTGGCCCCACTATCTAAATTATGAACCACCCAACCAAATTTGTTCAGTTCTAGCAACAAGAGGCCACCTTGTTGGTAATCATACTGTATGGGCTTTTATAGTATGTTTTATACACCAGAGTGTCAGGATAGATCAGGGGGAGGTTTGGGTACCCACAAAACTGGTTTAACACCACCACTGTTCAGTGTTTGCACCAAGTCAGACTATCCTGACTCTCTGTTGTTTTTATATTTGTGTTTATGCTCTTTTATGCTTTTTTTTGTCTGGTGTTCGGTCTGTTGGGTAGCGTTGATTGATTGGTACGTCATTGTTGACCTTTCATGTTCTCCATTTTCTTGTTTATTCGTGTGTCTATATATGCGTCTATTAAAATTTTACTAATGAATATCCTTTAAAATTTGTTTGAAAAGTGTACAGATTTGTATAGGTTTATCCCAAAATTCAAATTTAACTACACCCCTATAAAAGATAAATAAATTATTACCTTAAATTTCAGAGAATGGTATTTTCGTGGGTGATTTTCATATTGCATATGCATACGATTTTATGTTTAGTTTATGTATCTTTGGTTGTGCTTGCAGATTTTCTTTTTTTTTGGTTTGTAATTTCGTCTTCTGTATGTTCTTATTTTTACGCTTCCATGTTTATTCCATGTTTCCTTGTTCTCCTATATGAAGATTAGGGATTAAATATGTCAGAAGACGAAAGCCTAATGGTCACTGGAGTTGATCATCACCTTAATGTAAAAATGGTGGTGTTCTTGCATAGGGATTTTGTCATTGTGTCTACTGATCAAGCCACAAACATATCCAGGAAAATGACGCAACTATTACTCTTAAAAAAGATGATTACACAACAGAAATGAAAGGAGATAAGAGAACAAAATTTGAAAAGTATAAGAAAGGGACAATCTTACAGCTTACGTGACACGTTTCTACATTGCATAACAAACTCCTAAACCCAATATTACAACGCTGTAAAGAAAAATTCAACAGAAAGCACACAGCATCTGTAATAATCTATGTTGAAGGCCTCGCTGTAACTTTTAGATAGAGAACATCAATAAAAGCACTGTTCCTTTGCTTTGGATTTTGTCTGCTGCGTGTAGGGGTTTTCTGTCGTGAATTTATACACAATATTCCTTCTTTTTTTTAAAATTATTTTATGCTATTTAGGCACAGCTACTGTAAATAAACTAGTAATTGACCCATACATATATAATCCTTTGTCATTAAGTTTCAACAGTGTAATTACCGCGCAATACAATTTCATTGTGAGATGACCCGTTGAAGATCGGTTCACGCGACCTCACCTCCCACAGCTTGAGGCCTCATCTTCTTCTGCTTTTAGACCAATAAAATCGCGCCGTTCACAAATGCACATGCCTATTGACCAATCATGTGTAACATTATTGAACTTCGTCGAAGAAATAAGTATGTTTACTCGTTCAAAAGTGAAGAACTGGAAAAATTTCAACTCCTTTTTTTAAAATTCAGCGTCTTTTCCCTCGTTCGCTGCGCTTCACCTGGGACATATGTGAATTTTAAAAACGCGGTCTTCACATTGAACCCATGTATAAGAACCTTTTAATCTCCCCTGCGCGCCTAACTTTCGTTCATATGCCGATTACGGAGACGTCATATTAGAATTCAAGATAACCACTGGTTGTGCGGTATTGTTAATTATCCCGACTGTGTTAAAAATACCGTCTTTCCATTGGCTACAAAGTGTCCTTATCAATTATTATATCCGAAATCACGTGATTCGATACATGCCGGAATTTGTTTTTGCATCCCGTCTCCGCGAACTGTATCCCCTTTACTTGAAATCACGTGATTCGCTTTCACTATTTTCTGTTAACAAATTGTTTTAAACTTTATAATATTAGTTTTGCTTTTTTCCACCTCTCAAAAATTAAAAGAAAAAAAACCATACTAAAGGCCAGAATATGAAATATTCCTGATTTGAAAATTTCAAAACCGGGATAAATTCGTTATGCAGTCAGTTACATGTACAGGGGGTATACGGGAATACATGGAGTGCCTGAAAAAAAAATTCGTATCGGAAAAACATGGCGCCTGGCTCGATATGAAATTTTTTCAGGCACTCCATATATTCCCGTATCCCCCGTGTAACTGACTGTATAACTAATAGTGTCGTACACTAATACGTTTCTTTGCACTAATGCGAAGTAGTAACAACTTATTATACATAATAAAAAAGACATATAACACTGGTCTCGATGCATTTAATTAAAATAGTTTATAAATCGTATAATAGATAAGTCGATTCCAAATTAAAATTCCAATAAAAGTGATCAGGAATACATCAAAATATATAGACAGGCAATAATTTAGAATTTGAACCTGTAAAACATGTCTAATTAAGGAAGCAATCATTTGATTGTTTTTAATAATGGGAGAGAGGGTGTGCAAGGAAATGAAGGGGACGACCATTTGATAAATCTTTTAATAATATATAAACTACACCATATATAAATTTTAATGTTTTTGAAATGTCTGAAAATGGGTTTCATTTCACTTGAGGTACATTGTCTCATGAACATTTACCTCACTTTAATCCCTTTTCCCATTTTAACCTATATTGTGTTTTGTACGTATGCAATATATGCAGTTTTGAATTCAGAAGATTCTCTTCCAGAGGCTGATGATTAATTTCGATTAAATGGTACATAATGTATTTCATCTCATCGAATTTATATATATATATATATGCAACATACTGGTAATTTTAACTTAAACTTCAGAAATATATATCTGCATTCCATTTTCCTTTCTCCTTTACTTTAAACAGAGCAATACACAATACAACATGAATGTACAGCATGCATTATAAACACTGCATATTTCTATTTGCACCTATAATTCAATTTCTTGATTTTGCAGTTATGAACTTGGTGCACAGATTTATGGCAATGGTGGCCATTTTTGTGCTAGCATCAAACACAACAACAAATGGTATCTTTATGATGGTCTTAAAGAATACCACAGTGCTGGACAGGGACTGAGACTGCAAGGTGGAACAGCCAAAATTCCGAACAGATACAACCTTGACTATGTTATTTATTTAAGAATAGAAACATGAATTTAAAAATTGTGTATTTTCAAATATTATAAATATAATTGTGAAAATAAATAATCACTCCCTTGTTTTACTGAAAATGAAAAAATCATGCTTCAACGGTGCAGAAAATAAATAATCTGTCTTTATTTTCAAAAAAAATAAATAACCCATCCAAAACAAATCCCCGTGCCCCCCTCCCCGAATATCAGATGGTCGTCCCCTAATTTCTGGTCAGGAGATTTCTTTTCGCTACATTGATGCGAGTGAATGTTTTCCAGCGTCATAGCTTTCGAAAGTTTTTTTTATAAATAAGTACCGTTAATTGAACCCATATTATGTTCAATCCTGCCCTTTTCACCACATATTTGACTGTGTCAGCTATCATCAATTTTGGAGTTATGTGGAAAAAAAATTTCACTTTCTCGTGACACTGACTATAATGTATTACTGTTGATATCATGGCACCTTCGAACCAGTCTCTAAAGCAATTAATTATTTTATCATAAATGACATAATTATCTCAGTGCGTTAACATGCAATTATAACATTGATTCGTTCATAATAAAATTTACAATTTTAAGGACCAATAATTCAAAAATGAAAGAAGATCTTAATTGAAGTTTTTATTTGAATAATTGAATATCAATATCAAGGAATCTGAATTGCAGTATTTTAAAATATCTAATATTCATTTGAGACTGATGAAAAATTAATTATACTTCATTAAAACCTGATTGAAGATAAAAGAGATGTTGATTGTTTTAAAATCAAATATAAACCCGAACATTTTAAATTTCTATGATAATTTTATTGAAACTTATTCTGGAACACACCAATGATGGATTTCAACATTCTTCAGTATTATTTATTTATTAGTATGTTGGGTATGTATAGATTCTTTTTGCCTCTTTAACTTATATTTAAAGTCAATTGTTTCAATCACATGAAAATAAAAAAAATACTGTTTATAAAGATACATTATGTAGAAATAAACTGTATATTTTGATCGTACGTTTTTATAGCAATTTTAATTTTTTTTAAAAGGATATCAGCTTCCTCTTTAAGTGTTAAAAGAATAAAACCACTGTGAAATTCAAATGTCAAAATTATAACCAATGTATAAAATGAAAGCGAATTATCAAGAACATATGACATATCTAGTTGAAAAAAAGATTTTTTCTGTTTGTAAAATTCAAAATTTATGCATTTATATCAGATATTGTAATGTACAATCTCGGTCTGGCTAAATAAAATATTTCTAAAGAATTGTCTTATTTATTTAATTAATATTAATCTGATAAAATATGGCATCCAAAACTTGTAAAATCGGCATTCTAAGCGTTCAGAAAAGGTAGGTAGTGTCAAAGTGTTGAAAACCGAAAAAATATCAAAAAGGGTTGTCAATTTGAACTTTAGCTAACCATCGTTTCCAAAAAATTTGACCTCAGCGCGTAGTTACCCCTGGATTGGCGTGGAAGCACACAAGTCCTCGGGAAGTTTTCAGTTTCCTCTACATATCACTGATTGGACGACATGTAAATATTTGGAAGAAAATGTATCCATGTTAACAACAAAAGAATAAAGCATAATTTCGTTTAAGATATACATTTCTCCTATTCTTGACGTATTTAATCGGTGGGATAAAAATACATAATATTTTTAACCACTTAACCACTTTCCGGTGATTAAATTTCTACGTAGGAATAATCGGCGTTTTTTCTACAGTTATTGGAACGATAAACTAGAGAAGTCCCGAAATGACGGCTATGTATACAAACTACACAGCAACGATATTTTCTTGAGGTTTTTGTGAAAAATCATAGGAGAAACAAATTTTCCTTCAATTTACTCGTGAGTTATGGAATTTCTCCACACTCAATAGTTAAATTTTAGATTTTAACACGCTCGCAAAAGCTTGGGTTGAGAAATTCCATAACTCACTCGTACCTGAAGGAGAATCTATATGTATGTTTATTCATCTCTGGTAAATGTAACACCGGATCACTGCTTGAACTCTTTAAAAAAATAATTGGTGGATAAAAAAAACGTAGATATAGGGTATATTTATATGGATTATATAATAAACGTTTACCTATAACGGGAAAGGGGTCTATTTGGATAAAGAAATTTACAGAAGAAAAGTGGCGGCTTTTCCTCCAGCAGCATTGTAAATTAAAGACCTTTAGTATTGTTTATCGAGTTTTAGATCATGTAAAAAGTGGTTTAGGAGACAATATGCTAATTTATGGTGAATTTATGTTTTACCTCATATCAAGTTTCAGTTCCATTAATTATGCAGATTTTAATAGAAATCCGGTCCTGTTTTTCGCAACATAAAAAACGTTAAAATAGTTCAGTTCATATTGGTACAAGCATTTCTTATCTAAGAAGTTCTGAATATTAGAAATTTACACATTGACAGTTGACAGTTACATTGTATGCCAAGTATTGACAAAAAGGTTCGTTGTACATTAGCCCATAAGAGAGGCCAGAAGATGACTACAATATCATCCCCTTTCAAAAGTATTTTGGATGTTTAATGCATAATTCTATTTATCCTACAACTGGCCTATTTAGTAGGCAAATAAAGGGTGTCGAATATATTTTTTGATATTCGTCTAGTATTTGAATATCATCTCCTGGTTACCTGGTCTTCACTTGCAATGAAAGTTAGGATTGTGTTCTTTTTCACAGTGTTTATGGCGTCATGTTATCCCTAGATTACGCGCCAAAAAATCGGCTAGAAATATGCAATTTTCACGACAAAAGATAACAATTTATAGTTGCAGGATAAAAACAATATATGTACGTTGTCAGAAAATATACAATGTATTTGGAGTCGCCGCAAAACAGGCGGGAAATGTTCGGTAAACCTCTCATTTATACCTGCTTCTAAGGCTTGTAGAAATAAATTGTATATTTTCAGAAAATGTAAATATATTGTATCTTTATACGGAATTTTAGCTTTTATTCTTATTTTACCCTGTTTCTTCCCTTTTTTATCAAAATGATGTGGAAGTCTGTGCTTTCGTGGATAAAGCTATTTGCAAGTATAATGTTAAACGTAAGTCAGGCCAACACTGTATGGTAATTCATTGTTTCATGACCCAATTTATTATTTTATGGTATACGATAATTGAAATTCGGTCTCTAACCTTCCAACTTATATGCAAGTAATTGTTCCACATTATAAGCCTATAGCACAACTGCATGATTGGTCTTTAACACTCGAAATTTACACATCTTCCGCAGCAAAATTGGTATCGTGGAATTATTATCAGAATGGAGTCGATACTTCTGCTGGTAAACTCTTAACCTCCGAAATTTTCATCAGCTGAATTTGTAGTATTTAGTTGCAAGCCCGAAATTGAGATTTTAAATTTACTGTTACAGAAATGTTAAGTTATGTAAATTCAAAGGAATATCTACCTTATGCAAAGCTCTGTCCTTAGATAGTTTTTCCTTTACCTTAACACTATACATTGTAAAAAAGAAGAATTTTGGAATAATAGTGTTGTATTTGATGTGGTTCCTGTGTAAAACGTAGATTTTACTGTCGCAAATTGAGTTTAGCTGGCGACGCTTTGCGTTTTACGCAGGAACCACATCAAATACACCACGATTATTCCCAATCTAATGAAATCTAATAAATAAAACTTTTAATATTCTTAATTTATAGGTCAAAATCATATAGTCCAGGAAATTACGCGTACGAACTTCGCGCAAAACATCGTGACGTCACTGATAGGCTGAAATATTGAACAGAGGAATTGCGTAATTTTTGAACGTCAAGCTGGCACCAAAAGCTAATATAATTTAATTGAATAGCATTTCCAAAGCTCAGTTTCCGATTATCTTTTCTTTTTGTCCAATATTCAATTCCTCCAAATTTTCAAAATAGTGACTATGTTTGGTTCAGACAGGTAGAACGTAGATTTGACGCAGTCTCTTAGCCAATCAAATTGCTTGTTACATTTCCGTTGCATTAGAATACGCCTTTTTCTACACTGTTGCTTCCAAGCATTCCCTTTGTCTTATGAATTTACCAATTCGTTTCATTGATAAAATAAATAATCACTGAACATTGTGTATTGTGTAATTTCAGGAATGCAGCATGAGTCTTATAGTGAAGGAACTTCTCCTTTCCCATTGATGAACACTGTCTTCAACTTTTCGAGTATGACAGAATTATCCCATTCCGATAAAGATGTTAGAACAATTGAGAGTTCTACTGCCCGTACAATAAACAATACAGAATCATCTTCTACGTTGTATAATGAAGACTACCATGGAGACAAAGTAACATCATCCGTGCCTGATACTAGTATAAATGATATATCTTGGACAGGTTTTAATACGACAACATCTAAAGAAGAGGGCGTTTTTTACAGAATCTCACCAACGAGAAATACCAGACCGTTTACCCCATGTGAACCATGGCCATGTACCGATTCCCGCTGTTCTTGTAACGAGTTGTGTATTTTAGTCGGTGATTGTTGTTTTACTGCATTTAAAGAATTATTCAATGTAGATAGTAACGAGTATATTCTAGATATCGTAAAAAAATCCACTCCATTCTTTACAGCAATTGTTAGGATTTGACAATAATCAAGTGTATTTGATTAAAATATTTGATATATATATGGAACATGCTTGTCGTTAGGACACGGAATTCCCAAATACAGGTAAACCTCTCATTTATACCTGCTTCTAAGGCTTGTAGAAATAAATTGTATATTTTCAGAAAATGTAAATATATTGTATCTTTATACGGAATTTTAGCTTTTATTCTTATTTTACCCTGTTTCTTCCCTTTTTTGTCAAAATGATGTGGAAGTCTGTGCTTTCGTGGATAAAGCTATTTGCAAGTATAATGTTAAACGTAAGTCAGGCCAACACTGTATGCTAATTCATTGTTTCATGACCCAATTTATTATTTTATGGTATACGATAATTGAAATTCGGCCTCTAACCTTCCAACTTATATGCAAGTAATTGTTCCACATTATAAGCCTATAGCACAACTGCATGATTAGTCTTTAACACACCAAATATGCACATCTTCCGCAGCAAAATTGGTATCGTGGAATTATTATCAGAATGGAGTCGATACTTCTGCTGGTAAACTCTTAACCTCCGATATTTTCATCAGCTGAATTTGTAGTATTTAGTTACAAGTCCGAAATTGAGATTTTAAATTTACTGTTAGAAAAATGTTAAGGTGGTACCTAACACTACAGGGCGATAACTCTGTAAAATCAGCTAAACGTTTTAATAACGTTGTGGTTGTTAATGGAATATTAAGCTTTTCAATGATCAATATTAGTGTTTGTCAAACTGCTATACAATCAGTGTAATTTTTATGATGAATTGGTTGGTTCAAATGTTTTGAAATTTAAAAATTTTTGTCAATGGGTCAAAGTAAATACTTTGTCAAAATTTTATGAAAATTAAACGAGCCAAATTAATTTTAGTGAAAGTGTTGGGTACCACCTTAAGTTATGTAAATTCAAAGGAATATCTACCTTATGCACAGATTTGTCCTTAGATAGATTTTCCTTTACCTTTACACTATATATTGTAAAAAAGAAGAATTTGGGAATAATAGTGTTGTATTTGATGTGGTTCCTGTGTAAAACGTAGATTTTACTGTCGCAAATTGAGTTTAGCTGGCGACGCTTTGCGTTTTACGCAGGAACCACAGTAGTAATATGGGTCCTCACTGCCAATCAATCAAACCCGATCTGCCTTCTGATTGGTCACTTCCAAAACAAAGAACACGCCCCATTCAAACAGACCACGTGCACACAAAGGAATCTCTTAACCGTGACGAATCCCCCCCATATCGTATTACCACATACCGTATTATAAGTAAATTATAACCCCCTAATACGTCATATTTAACGATGCGTGAAACCACAAATATGTAAGGTATGCACAATATAATATAATATAATACCTACTGGCATGACTCAACAAAAATAAAATATATGGATATCAATTTTATGGTACCCCTATCATATTACATACTGCCGGATGTATCAACACCATATATGGATATGGTACCCCTATCAGTTTACATGGTAGTTAATCATCAGATATTTGGAGCCCCTATTTTATTACAAACGATTTTATGTGCTTATCCAACCGTAATAGTTTAAATCATATTTGTACGAGTCATTGGGACACTTTACATCATTTTGACAAATCTCTGGATTACTTCGAAAAAATTAGTGAGGTAAGAATCAAAGTTGTGTTTTTAAGTTAACTGATAAGATTTTCTTAATTTAACAATCATTTGTGTCACTTCAAATAAAGTAAGATAAGAGTCGAAGATCGTTTCATTTCTAAAGTTAAACGAGAAGAATTTTTTTTATTACTTGTGAAATCCCGGAAGTATAACAAATGTAATTAACTTTGTAACAAAGGCACTCAGATATTAAAAATTCTTTTGTTTGTAAGAAATTAATCATTTCTCTTTATTTTAAGATAAACTTATCCGATAGTAAAACGTAAGACAAAAAAATTTTCTCGATAAGGAAGATCTCACCCATATGTTTTGTTTTGAAATCATACACCATATCTTGTCCCTTTGACCTTTTTGTTCTTAATTGAAAAATAAACAGTCGTGATTTTACAAGAGAAGCATTTCCTTATTCTAGCTTCTAACTCCAAAATTCTTTTTGTGTATTGAAATTCATTCATTTCTCTTTGTTTTAAGACAGACTTGTTCGATAGTAAAATATCAAATTAAACAGTTTTCTCGATAAGAAAAATACTCACCCCCTTTAATTATACATTTAAAATCACATACCATGAATTTTTTACACCTGTATAAAGTAGTATTCGGCGGCTAATTTAAATCGAAAATAAACTATTGTCTTGAGTAGTATATGGCGGGAATATTTGAATGTAAAATTTACGTGGCGGGAAATTCTTAAGTTACTTTAACTGAACAAACACAAGTAAAGTTCCATATGGACTTCCTATGGGTTCAATGACAATTGGGCACTTTCTATTCAATCATTCCCCACCGACACGCATGAATGATTTTGACTTTAAAAATACTGTACCAACACAAAAGTTTTTGGATAAAAAAAGTCATGTAATCAGCCTTTCAACACTTCGACAATGTGTCATACCAGTACGATTTCTAAAACTCTCCGATGGAAAATGCATGTGAAAATATATGTTAATTAAAAGTAGTGACATAAAAATAAACCCAATTCTTGTTTATATTTCAGCTATGGATGCCTTCACGAAAAGCATCATTGACACATATTCTAAATGGGAAGACCTTGAAAAATTTGCAGCATTGATGTCTTTGGACAGCGACTCTTATGTCAAGGAAAGGATTTTTGAATTGAAATGTCAAGAATTATTTGCCATGATCGATCAAGACGTCCCCATTCCGACACCAGAGCCCATGGATGTAGAGGACATTTTCCCCTGGATCGATTGGTCAAGTGCAGAACCATATCCTCAGGTAACAACAACTCCACACAACCACTGTACAATTAAACAGAATAATCAAGACACGCGCTTGGATTACCAACAACCAGGACAATCAAACCCAACAACTTGCAGACCGTGGTTCGATCAAGATACCTATCAACAGAATATACAAGACGTACCCGCAGGTCATAAACAACCAGGACCGTCTCCACCAAAATTGTTTAGACCGTGGGTCGAACAAGAGGGTCGCGGGATTCAAGAAGACGATAACGAATTAAACCCGTATACGTTTCGAAAGAAAGGGGAAAGAGTCTTTGCCAAAAATAAAGCGACGGAACAGACGTTTCAAGTAAAATTCAACGACGAATGGAAGGGAGATAAATTGAAAAATATTCATAACCAACTCCACAAAATGTTCGAGGACGTCTTGGACAAGGCTAGAGGAAACGCCAACGATTTGGGACGAATCGTCGTCCATCACGGAGGACTGGACAATCCCATAGTGGTTCCTCTGCAGCCTTGGGAAAATCTCGATTCCGACGTCGTTATGGAAGGCATTACCAAAGTATTAAACAGTAACGAGGAATTGGTGATCGACGATAGCCTCGAAGTCGACGTCGGGTCGATATCGGTGCCCAGTGGATCAGGAGGAAACAATTTACCGATCACATCACTCTTCGGGCCCGGGAACTCGCTCGAAAGGAAGAAATCGATTTTCGAAATAGAAAATACAGACGACCATCTCTGTCTTCCAAAGGCCATCGGCGTATGCTTCTTGAAAATGTGCAGAAAGGTCGATGCTTCCGAATGGAAACAACTGGTCGTAACGGATTCAGAGTCGACGATGGAATTGGCTGTCAGATACAAGACGTGCCCGAGACATTTTTACGACCATATGACAAGAAAGTCTAGACGAAGGAAGATGCAGACCGACATGGCACTTGTACTATGCAAGATGGCCAACGTGCCTACCGATCGTCCTCTTGGACTCAACGACATCACACATTTCGAAAGATTATTAGACGTCAACGTTCTCGTTGTTTCGTCCAAACTGGGAAACAAGTTTGTTCGAGTTGTCGACAATCTAGATTTACAAAACATCTTTGTGTACCTCGTGGAATTCGATAACATTAAGCACTACCACGGGATTTCAAGCATCGCAGGTTTTTTCGGGTCCAGCTACTTTTGCGAGGCGTGTCTAAAACCATATTCGAACAAGGAATATCATTCATGCGAAACCACTTGTGACGTATGCACCAACGACCATTGCACCACCAAAGACCCCATGTCTTGTCGCTCGTGCCATCGTGAATGTCGCTCTAATGAATGTTTTACTCGTCACAAAGAGAAGAAAACTGTGAAAAAGAAAGTTGTACCATCGCAATGCGACACGTGGTACAGATGTCATACGTGTAAGAAAGTCCTCAAATATGCAGAAAAAACACCCGGTGATCATCGATGCGGGGAATGGAAATACCGTACGTGCTCCACATTCCAGTTGGGAGATCATTTCTGCTATCAAAGAGCCACGAGTACTTCAACAGAAAAGAAAATCAAGAAGTTTATATTTTACGATTTTGAAACTCGACAAGACGACAGGATTGAATGTGACCAAGGTTATGTTCCCTCTAAAGCTCACTGCCAGAAATGTACGGAAAAAATACCATGTCAAATATGTCGGACGTGTTCCAACTGTCAACAAAATTCGTGCGGACTTTACAAACACCTGGTGAATTTTGTGGTCCTCCAATCGGCCTGCAGCAAGTGTCTCAGAGAGGACATGACGCCCAAGTCCAAATGTGACGAATGTGGAAAGCGGTGCCCGGAATGCTGGAAGCAGAAGAGATAAAAATTCACGCGTGCCCCGTGTGTTGACAGCTATGGATTCAGAGAACGAGTCTTCGAAGGTGACGATGCTGTACATGCATTCTGCAGTCACCTCTTACAGCCACACTGCAAAGATTCAATACTAATCGCTCATAACGCCAAATCGTTCGACCTCTATCCTATCTTGGAGGTGATGATAGACAGACACAGTTTGAGACCCGACAAGATAATATACAATGGAAGTAAAATAATGTACTTGCACATAGCAAAGAAGTTAAATTTGACATTTCTAGACTCTCTGAATTTCATTCCCATGAAATTATCTAAACTACCAAAGACTTTCGGATTGCAAGAGCTACAAAAAGGATACTTTCCACACCTCTTTAATCGGAAAGAAAACCAATTTTATGTGGGACCCTATCCGTCCTCAGCATTCTACGGACACGATTTCATGTCTACAGAAGAACGTGCCAAGTTTTTGAAATGGCACGATGGCAGACGCGACCAAATCTTTGACTTCCGGAAAGAAATATTACATTATTGCCGATCGGACGTCGACATCCTGAGAAGGGGATGTCTGTGTTTTCGGGACGTCATGATGCAAGCAACATCTAGAAATGGAAGACCAGGCATCGACCCCTTCGAATACGTGACGATAGCAGGAACCTGTATGAGCATATACAAATCGCTGTTCCTAGAAGAAGAACATAGAACGGAAGTGAGAGACGAAGATGGAAAAACGGCATGGTTTCAGTCGAAATAGGTGAACGGTGAGAAATGCATTTGGAGAGATGCCGACTGGATATCCATTTCGAAACTGGACAGGAAATTCAAAGTAGGTGAAACTCGTTTCGACAAGAGCAAGATCGGAATGGTGCCCACGGAAGGGTATTCGAAACGTGACAACTACAGCAAGGCTTCGATCCAGTGGCTGGAATGGTTGATGGAATCTAGCAAGAGAAGAGGCCTACCTATTCACATTCGTCACGCTCTCAACGGGGGTGAATACCGCATTCCCCGTACAAATTACAGAGCAGACGGATACGACGCAAAAACCAAAACTGTCTATGAGTTTCTTGGATGCGTGTATCACGGTTGTAAGACGTGTAATCCACATGATAGAAACACGACCACCCATCCCACTATGGATCAGTCACTTGAAGAACTATACGTGGTCACGAAAAAGAGGGAGGAAGATATCAAGCGACTAAACTACAAGTACAGATGCATCTGGGAACATCAGTTCCACAGAAAGCTAAAGAAAAACAAAGAGATGAATCATTTCGTGTCTCAGCTTGACGTCGAGGACCGATTGAATCCCAGGGACAGTTTCTTCGGCGGGAGGACCAACGCCGTGAAATTACATCACAAAGTCCAGGACAACGAGACCATCGAATACTACGATTTCACATCTCTCTATCCCTGGACCAACAAGTACTGTCGGTACCCCGTCGGACATCCAAAAGTTCTGACGGAAAATTTGGACACCGATATTTCGAATTATTTCGGTCTCGCCAAAGTGAAGGTCCTGCCGCCGAGAGGTCTCTATCATCCAGTCCTACCGCGTACGTCGAACGGCAAATTGAAATTTCCTCTGTGCGGCAGTTGTGCCGACAACGAGAGTAAGGATCCGTGCACGTGCACAGACGAACAGAGAGCGTTCGTCGGTACGTGGTGTACTCCAGAACTAGATAAGGCCGTCCAGAAGGGATACCGCATACTCAAGACGTACGAAGTATATCATTTCAAAGAAAGCTCCCAATACGATCCCCAAACGGGAACCGGAGGACTGTTTGCGTCATATGTTAATACGTTTTTAAAGATTAAACAGGAAGCCTCTGGATGGCCCGGAGACTGTCGAAGCGAAGACGATAAACGCAATTACATCAGACAATACAGAGAGAAAGAAGGGATCGAACTGGATTACGACAAGATCGAAAAGAACCCTGGATTGAAATTTCTTGCCAAACTGTGTCTCAACAGCTTTTGGGGAAAGTTCGGCCAGAGACTCGGCTTACGACAGTCACAATTCATCCACGAATCGGAAGCCGACACCTTCTTTCGAATGATATCCGATCCCAGAAAGACCGTTCACGATTTCCACATTCTGACTCCCGACATCCTGCAGTTGGAATGGTGTGATGACCCCTTGTTCTTGCCGCTAGATACGAAAACAAACGTGTTCTTGGCTACTTTTACCACGGCATGGGCACGTCTTAAATTATACGGCGTATTGGAAGAGGTAGGGGAAGACTGTCTGTACATGGACACAGACTCCGTCATCTTCGTCGATAGAGACCACACCCACGTGGACAGACTGCAGATAGGAAACTTCCTCGGTCAACTCACCAACGAAATACCATCCGACGAGTACATCGAGGAATACGTCAGCGGGGGTCCAAAGAATTATGCCTACAAAACTTCCGGTGGTAATGAAGTGTGCAAAGTTCGAGGGTTCACGTTGAACTTTGCCAACAGCCGACTGATCAATTTCGACGCCGTGAAAGAACTGGTTGTTGTAGAGAGCGAAGCAAAGGAAATCACAATCACTAATCCTTCCAAAATATGCAGGGACGCCAGGAAGCGCAAACTGTACAACAGAAAGGAGGAGAAAAGGTACAAGATGGTGTTCACCAAGAGAAGACTTTTACCGGACATGACTACCTTACCATATGGGTTTTAATAATAATAATAATAAAATGAAACATCGTTTTAGCCTTTTCATTGAGCATTATAAGCTTATATAAACATATGCTTATAAGCTTATATAAACATATGCTTATAAGCTTATATAAACATATGCTTATAAGCTTATATATACATATGCTTATAAGCCGCCGCCGCCCGCTCTCCATGATTAAAACAAACAAACAAACAAACACATGGAATTTTGTTTTTATTGTCAAATTATGAATCATTACAAATTTAATAAGGAATCCATCGAAAATTGTTTTTCTGTGTCGACGTCCCAGGTGGTCCTCTGTCGGTCTTGCCTCTGACGAACATTCCGCAGCCACTTTGAGCATGGTGTGCCATGAATTCCGAAGGGGTATGCATTTCTCGCAAAGCTTCGTAGAACGAACGGTATCCCCTTGGTTCCCGTTTGGACATGGCGGTGACCGTATGTTTCAACAAGTCGATGAGGTGACTATCGGGAACGCTCTGACCGTGCACGACGATTTCGCCGTTCTCTTTCCAGTCCAACACGGGTCCTTTGCGATCCTTGAGGTAGTTCCAGAGCCCCATGGTTTTTCTGAGTCCGTTTTTAGGAACGGCATAAGCTAATGTCTTTTCGAACATCTCCATCTGTGGTTCTTCTTTAAGCGGTGAAGTGTGGACGGTTTGTTCTACTCGCCGGAGTGTCGTGGACTCCCGGCATTGTGTATCATCGGGGTGGTTTCCTTTCGTTAAGAGTTCGTATTTGGCTTTTGGCATCAAAATCAGTTCTCTGGCCATGTTTTTGGTCTATCTAGTAAGGGCAAAACGGGTTTGATGATGAGCGGTATTAACTCGTGATAACGCAATAACGTTGACTTCTTTCGACTCTTACTGACGCGACGACTGGTCAACGATCGAATGACGTCTCTGTGTTGTCTCAACTTATTTTTGTAGGAGTTCGTGAGTGGAACGTTCCCTCGTAAGATGTTCAAAGCAATCTGCGACAGGGCAGCTAGTTGTTCGTCTGTCACGTGCTGGATGATAGATTTTCTCTGAGCCGGCGGACATCTATACAACACTTTCAGAAATGCGGTCTGCCTTGCGATCCGACGACTTGCCATGTCTTCGGGAAAATGAGGACACAGACGAACGACGGCATCTTTTTGTTATGACCTGGGAACGTACACGACGGTGGCTTCCGACGGGAAAATGCGACTGCGCAGCATGTACTGCTTTTCCGAATGTGGCGACAAATCTAGTAGTAAGTATCCGTAGCGCTGTCCTGTTGCTTTTTCGAAGGCGTCTTTGAAATATCCCGCTTGACCGGGTAGTATTTGAGAAGCCAGGCACCGGGCCTGTTTTTTGTCTCTTTCGTTACGGAACAAGATCACGTTTGCACAGTTGAGGGAGATACACCTGGCATATTTTCCAGGTGGGTACAGGTTTTGAGTCAAAAACAGCACCGTAATGTTTCGATGGTGCGAAAGGACGGTAAAGAGTTGTAAGCAATCTTCCGATTGTGTGATTTTCATCATGAGATCGTCCAATACTAAAATCACGTGATCCATGCCCTCCGAATACTCTTCTACATCTTCTCTAGTGGGTAGCCCTCGTGAAAAATGATGTCAGGTATCGTTCGTTTCATGTCGTCGAATAACGGTTGATATTCCGAATATGCATACACGATCTTCCGGGGTGATATCGTAAACATGCCGTTTGCATTCTCTAACAGTCTTTTGGTAAAAACTGTCTTGCCGCTTTGCGTGCTTCCACTGATCAAAATGGAACTGGCGAGGGAAAAAGTAACAAACTCTCTTTTTTCCACCACTGACCGTCTGTTGACACGGATTCATCCTGTGGTGGTGGTGGTGGTGGTGGTGGTGGTGTGTGTTTGCTTTTAAGATGCCGATGCATGGCATCCTTTCTCGAAAATTTTTTTCCACAAATAGGACACTCCATCCGTATAGTTTAACGTCCAAGTGTAGACTACACAGAGGAGTCGGTGGATAATAAAATATATAACAAACACGTCAAAACAAATCATGTTTATTTTTTTCATAAATCAAAATAAAGATGCACTAACGAACATACAATATTGTCATTTACGTACAAATTGCCATCGAAAAAAGTTTTGAATCGATTCAGTGAAACAGACATGCAAACATAAGAAAAAAGAAATGCTAGGACAAATAAACCGCAATAATTTGAATTCACAGATTGTATTTGAACGTCGAAGTGGTCGTAACGATCGACGTGATTGTCCACGAAGGTCTTGATGTCCTTTCCCCATTCTTCCGGTCCACGTCCAAAACTGTCGAAAAACACTCCGTAAGATGGGTCGCGTAGGACGATCGCAACCCAATGCTGTCCGGGTCGATAAGAAACGTCCGTGTTCACCACGTATATTCCGGGATATCTTTCGACTCTACTTGGTAAAGTGTCTCTGGCAAATACTCCTCTGAAAAGCGGTTGAAGACATGTATTGAAAGTCACTGTGCGTTCCAATTGACGACCGTTCATGTTTCTGCGTAGCGAACCTGTCTACCGTTGTCGATTTCGAGTAAAGAGGGATATTCTGCGTATGCAATGCACGTCACGGTTTCTGGTAGCGCCGTTCCCAATTTCATTTCCAGTCTGACATTTCCGTGTCTGACGAGGTTTATATACTCTTGATCGAGACACGTCGGATCCAATGGAAAGGCGTACAGCACATAGCCTTTACCAAAATCGTTTCTGCTTATATTTAGTCCGGTGTCTTTGTTAATTTTTTTTCGACAAAATGACTTTCAGCGCTTTTATGACGCTTTGTGTTTTTTTGTCTTTCAGAGGTTGAACCCACAGGAATTTCGAGAAAACGTCGATGACGACCAGTAGGAATTTGTAACCGTCGTTGTTCGACTGTATATTGGAAAGATCGGCTAGATCCATTTCCCACAACGAATCGATGGTATTGACGACGTATCTGCTTCTCGGAAATTTTCTCACTAAATTCCGTGATAGTCCGTAAGAGTCCTGATCTTGTAGCCATTGTTTGATACGTGTACGACCTATTTTGTATTTACCTTCTTCTTTGACGAGCCTATATAATTTGTCTGGGCCCGTGAATGAAGCCGGGTTTTTGGTATCGTACCATATTGTTTTCAAGTAATCCCGATAGTTTGGTGTATTCATAACGACTGATGATATTGATGGAGGCATATACAGTATATACTTATTTTGTTGTACAAAAGACACAAACCAGTTATGATTATTTTTTTTTATTTACCAAATAACTCAAAAAGCTATCAACGATACTTTTACTTATTAACAGTCAGGCATCATCATGCTTTTCATTATTTGAAAGTTGCCCTCTTGATTTGGACTGGTGTAGTCTTCTTCTTCTTCTTCTTTGAACGGTGAGCATTCTTTACATGCTGAAAGTTCAATTTCATTCGAATGTGATTCACAGCATATGCTGGCATGGTCAAGTTCCGGAACGAAATCTCGTATCAGTTCCATGACATCACACAGACGTTCCCATTTATAAAGGTTTAAAGCAATATCTTTTTTCGTGGCAACGGGTTTGTCTGAATCATCTGGCTTCCAAAACTGTCTTATGTCTATAGTTGGATATTTGGAATTTATGGTGACGTATATTCCGCCTCCAAGATGCATAACATATTCTTCATCGTAGAGTAAACCTTTTAAGGATTTTTTGTACATATCACTGATGTCTTTTCGTTTCATCTCAAGCAATAGCCATCTCGAATATGTCAGTACCACACCTTGTTTCGTAGGAATCTTCTCAGAGCCTCTCTGTTCGTAAGTTCTTATGTGTATGTACATGTGTCCTCTATACTCTTTAGCTACTACATAGTAGTTATCTTGTAGATGAATAAAGCATCTACCATCATAACACTTCGTCAAATCGTCATTTTCGTCTTTATCGTCGTTTCCGACTAAATAGTGTAGTAGTTCAGATTGTCCCGATTTTATCATGGCTACCTTCAGTTGATGGAATGATGACATAAAACAATTCATTAGGTGAGTTAGAAGTTCTCTTGTTCTCATTTGACTACTGGTTATTTGTAAAAGTCTGTCTTCTTCCTTCCTTGATAACATATTTTTGATCCTTAAGTAGTGGATCACTTTATCCGGTTGCATCTTCTGACATAAAGCATCCATGGATTGTGCTAATATTCTCTTCTCCTCTTGTTTTCTCTTCCTGCCTTGTATCATTTCAGAAGCCATGGTCTTATTTTCCACAAAAATATGTTGTCGTGTAGAAAAATCTTTTACCAGTTACGTTAGTCCCGTACGATGTTTAAATGACTATTTTACGCGAACCTCTCACTTAAATAGTGTGAAAAGTCATACTCCACTGAATCTTAATCAAATCTGATGAAATAGAACCCTTCCATGAGTACGGTTGAAATACGAAAAGGTGGCTATAATTTATTTGTTAATATGATATGGACACCTACATATTTTTCGCTTTCATGCTTCGTTAACCACGACGTATTGAGGGGTTATAATTTACTTATAATACGGAATGTGGTAATACGATATGGGGGGGGATTCGTCACGGTTAAGAGATTCCTTTGTGTGCACGTGGTCTGTTTGAATGGGGCGTGTTCTTTGTTTTGGAAGTGACCAATCAGAAGGCAGATCGGCAGTGAGGACCCATATTACTACTAACCACATCAAATACACCACGATTATTCCCATTCTAATGAAATCTAATAAATAAAACTTTTAATATTCTTAATTTATAGGTCAAAATCATATAGTCCAGGAAATTACGCGTACGAACTTCGCGCAAAACATCGTGACGTCACTGATAGGCTGAAAGATTGAACAGAGGAATTGCGTAATTTTTGAACGTCAAGCTGGCACCAAAAGCTAAAAAAATTTAATTGAATAGCATTTCCAAAACTCAGTTTCCGATATTCAATTCCTCCAAATTTTCAAAATAGTTTCTATGTTTGGTTCAGACAGGTAGAACGTAGATTTGACGCAGTCTCTTAGCCAATCAAATTGCTTGTTACATTCCCTTTGCATTAGAATACGCCTTTTTCTACACTGTTGCTTTCAAGCATTCCCTTTGTCTTATGAATTTACCAATTCGTTTCATTGATAAAATAAAGAATCACTGAACATTGCGTATTGTGTAATTTCAGGAATGCAGCATGAGTCTTATAGTGAAGGAACTTCTCCTTTCCCATTGATGAACACTACTTTCTTCAACTTTTCGAGTATGATAGAATTATCCCATTCCGATAAAGATGTTAGAACAATTGAGATTTCTACTGCCCGAACAATAAACAATACAGAATCATCTTCTACGTTGTATAATGAAGACTACCAAGTAACATCATCCGTGCCTGATACTAGTATAAATGATATATCTTGGACAGGTTATAATACGACAACAGCTAAAGAAGAGGACGTTTTTCACATAATCACACCAACGAGAAATACCAGACCGTTTATCCCATGCGAGCCATGGCCATGTACCGATTCCCGCTGTTCTTGTAACGAGTTGTGTATTTTAGTCGGTGATTGTTGTTTTACTGCATTTAAAGAATTATTCAATGTAGATAGTGATGAGTATATTCTAGATATCGTAAAAAATCCACTCCATTCTTTACAGCAATTGTTAGGATTTGACAATAATCAAGTGTATTTGATTAAAATATTTGATATATATGGAACATGCATGTCGTTAGGACCCGCAATTCCCAAATACATTATAGTCGACAAATGTCCAGTAGATTATGACGATGAATTTGTCAAACAAAAATGTGATGGTTCATCTTCCAATAATTTTTGGAATATTCCGGTATACATCAATATCACAAATAATATTCAAGCCACATTTAGAAATTTATTTTGCGCACACTGTCAGGGATACAGTGTTCAGAATTTATCTTTTTGGGATGCATCTATACATTGTCCAGTTAATAGAGTAAATATTACAATCCTGGATGATTCTAAATGCTTTTTGAGAACCAAATTACCAGTAAATGCACCAAAACCATACTACTGCAACTATTTCTCTTCAAGCTTACAAATATGCGAAGATGGTAAGCATAAAATTTTTACAGAAACCCTCTGTTCTGCATTCATTCAACCGGTTGTTTTAAATGGTATTGAATATAAAAATCATCATTGTCGCGAATGTTCTGGCCCTCATCTTACTGAGAAATACAATTGTCAGTTAGATAACAGCGAACCACACGTAGAAATAGAGGACAGACCCGTTAATCCTGGCTTAGACATTTTCTTTGCATACGATAAAAACGTATTGACAACCTCGATGAATAGAGAAACGCTTGAAATAAGATGTGAAGGGCATGAAATTTTTGACTTGTACACAATGACATGCAAGGAGATAAATTGCCCTCCTGGATATAAAAGACGTGCGACGAAATGTATTGTTGCTCGAGATTTATCTCTGTATGGACGAGACACAATTCGTCGGTATGGTCTAATTATTCATGCAGTTAAGTTACATGAGGAAAAAGATAAGCATTTATCAATTATCGAAAAGTATTACGACGTAGTCGATATATCGACCACGATTGTGCAAGGAGTGACAACTTATATACGGACATGTTCCACTGAAAGTGACAAGGAAATCATTTATCGTATTGAATTTAATATAACCACCCCATCAAGTTTGCTGAATATTTTACTGGACCTGAAAAATATCTCCTTGAACTTGTTTTCATAACATTGGACAGTATCGGGTACAAAATAGAAACGATGTGCAATAACAATACAGTAGTATCATATAACAATGTGATCTACAGCATGGCAAAGGATCGTATATTGGCACATCTTCCGTTTAATCGTACTATTAATATTTTCTACGCGTGGTTTTCATTGAGAATTTCCAACCATGATAATACAATTCAACATTTCCTGCATTGCGAGCCCAACGAAATATTGTCCTCATGTACAACGTTTTCCTCGTATTCATCGGATGAATTCAGTATATCCGATGGTGTACTTTTTATTGACGGAAAAGCGGTTAATTCAGTGGGAAAGTATTTTGTGCAAAACGAGACTTTATTTGTTTGCAACAATAAATCGACTGTTTTGAATTGTACACAATTAACTCGATACAATTACGATGATTTTTCATTCCTTATATATTAAAGGAATTCAGAGCGACTTAAATAATACTGAATATGCCTTACTTCATGAATCATTGTATGTTTGTTCGGAGAAACAGAATGACAATTTTAATGTAATCAACACACTGACTGATGTACTAATTGTTGTTTCTCTACTGTCGTTACTAGTTACTATAGCTTGTCATTTACTTATTCGTGAGTTACGCAATCTTCATGGTAGAAATTTTACTTGCCTTGCCTTTTGTTTGTTTTGTGCTAAAGGGATATTTATTCTCTGTAGACACATTGTTTTTTCTGATGACGTTTATAGAATATTATCTATTAATGAACATTTTTTCTTGTTAAGTGTGTTCTCCTGGACCGTAACAATATCTTTTGATATTACAAAACGCCTTCTTATTATGTCTGGGGTAATTCCATCGTGACAAGAAGAAATCCAACCGTTTAGGAAATATTTATTGTTATCATTTGGTATTCCTTCCATCGCAGTACTGGTCTGCGGAATATTAGATTATAAGATGATGGGAAGACCTTTGGGCTATGGAATGGATCAGACTTGTTGGCTATCAAATCAAGATGGATTGCTTTATTCCTTTATCATCCCAGTTGGTTCTGCCCTGTTGTTCAGTCTTGTCTGTTTTGTACTGATATTAGTCAAAATTGAAATGACGAGACGCTCAGCAACAATGGTTAATGCTAATCGTAAAGATAGAATTATTTGTGTTGTTTATTTCAAACTTTTCGTTATCCTCGGCTTGTCTTGGATAATTGATTAGATTTCATTATTTTGTCTTATATAAACAATGGACTTAATAGTTCTCAAGGTATTCTACTCACATGTGTGTATATGTGTAATAAGCGAAACTTTCGTATGTTTCGGAACAAAAAATATTTGGCAACAACGACAGGGTCTAGAAAAACTGTGCAGAACGATACTTCAATGTGACTTCCTATAATTTCCTGTATTTTTACGCTATATGTATATTTAAATATCACGTAATTGTAATAGTTCTGTAATTTCAGAGCATTTGTAAAATTTATCGGTAAATTGCGATAGGTGTCATTTAGGTAGACATGTAGAAGACTCTACTTTCGAGATAAAGAACTTCAATAAAAAAAGCTCTTCACATGTTGGTTATACACCTTATATTATATTCTAATGTAATCTTTGTAAGTTTGAGCTGTACATTATTATTTTGAATCTTCACTATACTAAATATAGAACAATATTAATATATGCAATGTTCTATAGGATATTAAACATTTAAGAGTTTATGTATTAACTAAAACTGTGATATATTGTATTCATGCATTCGTTGTGATGTTTTTTTGGCATTGTTTGTCCGAGATAGCAAAAGTAAATCATACTCAAAGAAATTTAATGGCGTAGTGAGTAGCTGAACAAATAATGCACACTTGTTATGATACACTTGTGTAGATTCTGAAATAGGATTGTATAGTATTTTACAACAATGTATGTCTAAATATAAGGTACATTGTATATGTATTTTAATAACAGTGGTATGTACGCTTTTTGTTAGCAATACATTTTGTAGAAAATAATGTTGTAATAAAACTTGAAAGTTACATGTCCCTTGACATAACCTTGGCTTAATGATGCAAACACCTTGTATTGCTGATCAGTTTTAATCTGACATAGATTGTTTGTGTATTTATCTTCACTTAATACACGTATATTATCATTTGTAGCATGAATGTACAGTTATACGGATGCATTATATTGCGTGATACGTGATTTAAAAACTTCCTCATGTACATTTCTACGGATATTGATTTTTACGATTGGTGCTGACATATTAAATATGTCGGCGTGTATTTTTAACGTACTACTTTGCATTGTTAGTAGTCAATTTCATATCCCCGATAAAATAGGTTAATGTATTACTGAAAAAAAACTTGAACGGGGTTGGATAAGGCATACGGATAGAAACATACGACGCATAAAGCAGACAAACTATAAATGATATCAATTTGTAGGATGAAACTGGTCTTCTAGTTTTGACCTTTCACGTCACTTTAAGAGTTTTTTCTATCTTTCTTTTGTTACAACTGAAAGTATGCCGATTCACGTAGTTGTAATACTTTCCTTTGAAATCAATCTAGGTGAAATACATGCATGTATAAAAGGAGTTGTGATCCAGTCTTGTATCTTTTCATTTCTAATATTATTTATATATACTGAACCGCAAAAGAAACGTCGCACAAAATGACATGTTCACATACATTTATTTCAAAGTGACATTCATATATTTTAAATTAATTTTTACAAAATTTAATGAATGATTTACAGTCTTTTGGTTACAATGTTCACAAAAACGTCACAATTGTCGCAACGTCACATGTTTTCAATGCTGTGCTCCCACGTCCGTTAATAACGTGTATGTCCTCCACCGGCACCAATTACTGCGGCACATCTTCGGTACATGGAGTTGATGAGCCGATTAATAAACGCCATCGGAATACGTGCCCATACTCTCTGAAACGCTTGTGAAAGTTCAGCTGCAGTTGTCGGACTTGGCTGCTCATTATTCAACCGTCTTTGAACTTCGTCCCATAAATGTTCAGTAGGGTTTAAATCTGGACTCAAAGCCGGCCAATCCATAACATTAATGTTATTCTGCTGTAGGAAGTCTCTTGTGGCTCTTGCGATATGCGCACGTGCATTGTCCTGTTGGAAAGTCTTGTTTTGATGACGTGCGAAATGGGGCTGAACATGGGGTGTCAAGACTTGGTCGATGTAACGGGCAGCTGTTACGCCATTTCCTCTGCCTGGGCCAAGGTTCTGAAAGATGACTGGACCAAGTTTAACGTTAAGGCCGATTCCACCCCATACCATGATGCTAGGTCCTCCCCACGCGTCTGTTTCCAGAATGCAGCTGTCTTCGTAACGTTCCCCGCATCTTCTCCACACTCTGGTTCTGCCATCGGCTGTTGAAATGCAGTAACGGCTTTCGTCAGAGAAGATGATGTTACGCTATTGTCGATTTCGCCAATTCTGTCGCTGAGTGGCCCACTGAAGACGAGCTTGACGGTGTCGAAGAGTAAGAATAGGTCCTCTTGCTGGACGGCGACATCTCATGTTTCTAGCAGCTAATCGCCGACGAACCGTATCATCACTTATGGGTCGTCCATGTGTTCCAACAGTGTTTCTGGCAGTTTCGGCAGCTGGGGTGAACCGATTCATCAAATGGAGACGAACAATGCCTCTATTCTGTCTAGGGGTAGTGACTTGGGGTCTACCACTCCGTGAACGGTCATTTGTGCTGTTTGTTGCATTGTACCGTGTCCGTAGACGTTCAATTGTTCGAACAGCACAGTTGAAGTCGTTGGCAATAACTCTGGCAGATTGCCCAGCATCCAATCGACCAATGGCCTGTTCTCTCTGTTGTGGAGTCAGACGTGGCATAGCTTCCGTGTCAACACTGATACTAACACTCTTTAATTTTCTCCGGCCTTTTATACCCATAAAGGAGCATGAATTTCACGAACATTTAAGATTTAAGAAAAATGACCGCCAAGTGTGTCCCACGAGCGGTTTTAGGTACGGTCGCTCTACGATATCAACTGAAAATTATTCAACCGAAAATTTAATTCACAGGTAATTTAATCTTACCTGGTGATGTAATCGTAATACTGATTATATAAAAATCATTAATTAATATTTATTTTGAATTTTGCTAACATTTTGAAAAAGCGACGTTTCTTTTGCGGTTCAGTATATGTACAATTTGTTTAATAATAAAATGTATCACAAAATACCTCAATGAATTTGATGCACTGTATGGCCATTTCGTTGACTGACAACTCATCAGCAGTGCTCGAAATCAAAATGTTGGAAATCCTGTTAAAGATATAATAATTTACATAATAATTTATTCTTGATTTGATTTTTATTAAAAATTTCCAACATTCTGCAAATAATGTTAAAATCCCCCCCTCCCAAAAATATCAAACTCATTTATAGGTAAATTATTTTGTCAAGTTAATGATTTATTATTATCTATCACAATGTAATTATAGGCTTCACAATGAGTGAGAATGAGATATCGCTTGATATCAAATCGAGCTGTCTAATTTGGATATAATAATAAACGAGCCTTTGGCGAGTTTATTATTAAGTCCAAATTAAATAACGAGAGTTGATATCAAGCGATATCTAATTTTTACGAGTTGTTAAACCTATTTCCCTTATGATTCTTCAGGAATATTTGTTTCTTTTTGATTAGGCGTCCGACCCGCGGTAATTCTTAACGTTCATTTTTTGTGACGTCAAATGTTGCTATGCACTGGTGGCTTTCAAATATGGCTCCATTGTGTAGCAAATTTTTGACCAATCAAAATATACTAATTTTCGTATACAATCACGCGTTGACCAAACAAATGGGCCACCTTTTGATATCACTAGTTCATATCACATTGTACACGATATGATATCAAATTTCGCTAACCGTCCTAGAGTTAGATAATACTGGGCAATCATAAGAAAATATAACATATTCACTATTATGTTAATTTTTATTATGTTTGCTGTGAAGTGGTTAGAATTTTCTAGAAATCTGTAATTCTTGTAAAAAAAGAAATTCAGTACCCTCTCTCAAAATTCAAATTAAGTACATTATAATGGCAAATCAATGAAGTTATGTTTGAAATGATTTCTATTAGAATTTTCAAGAAATCTGCAATTTGTTTTTTATGTTTATGGTTTTCATTAAAGTGTTTGCTTAATAGCATTGTTGTTAGAATTTCCCAGAAATATGTAGTTCTTATTGACCCCCCAAAAAACCTGACTAAGTACATGTTTTCAAATAATGATTTAGTATTATTAATTATAATGTTAAGAGACATGTTCCAAGTTATTTTCATTTATTTCATATTTGATAGTTTTTTTTTAGATATCGGTATTCTGTTTCGAAAGAGCGACCCCCGTAAAAAAACCTCATTTAAGTACATTATATTGTTAAGAATCTAAGAATTATTTGGTTGGTTATGATATTTTGAAAACTATCTTTTTGAGATACTGTAATTCTCCTTCGAGTCGTAAATTTAAAAAAAAATATATCATCTGCATAATCAATATTTTCGGTATTTTAATACATTTAATACATTAAATTATCAAGACCTTTATGAGTTTACTTACTTCAAAATCTTCAAAATCATCTCTTTGACACAACAACGGGCTTCATGCATAGTTGTTATAAAATAAATTGTAAATCCTAAATGTAATACTGACTTAGAAACATTCTGGCCGGTCCTATCCTAGTACCATTTATGACAGTTCTACTTGAGAACCATTCTGAACGATTCTTCCTTAAAACTAATTATAACAGTTCTACCCTAGAACCATTTATGAAAGTTCTACGCTAGAACCATTTATGACAGTTCTACCCTAGAACCATTTATGACAGTTCTACCCTAGAATCATTCTGGACGGTTCTACCCTAGAACCATTCTAGACGGTTTTACCCTAGAAGCATTCTGGACGGTTCTACTCTAGAACCATTTATGACAGGGTTGGTTTTCCCTAGAACCGTCCTAGAATGGTTCTAGAACCCTCTTCTCTGACAGAATAGTTGAGAGGTTAGAACTGATGTCAACTGTAATTATATTTTAAAAATTAAAATTCGCCGTCAACCTATTTGAAAATCTCAAGACTTCAGGCATTTGTCAACAGCAAAGCATTATCGCCGGAGTTATTAGAAAGTGTGGATTAATATTCTTGCATTGCGTAGCTTATCAATTGTATTTCTACTCTTGTCAAAACGGATTGGTTCAACTGACTAGAGACATTATTATGATTATAACTAGAGACGTGATATAAATGTTTAGACTCCATGGCTAAGTTAATCAAATCTGAATTTATAATTTATATTTTTCACTTTTATTAGTCAGGAATTTGGAATCTAATAACCAAATATACGAACAAGGAAAAAGCACCGAGAACAGTTAATGTTTTACTGTTATCACGGTTATTGTGGGTAATTTGTTGATATTACTTCGCATCTGTCGAAGCTTCAAACGCACGTATGTGACATGGCCGAAAAATTCTACTCAAACTTTTGCTAGGAGCCGCCTTGACTTCCAAACAGATACGGGCTTGAAGCCTCACTGCGACTGGAATAAAAGCCCCCTTCCTTTGCTTGAACTATGTCAATCACATGTATAAATGGAGTAGTGTGAACCAGAGCTTTTCGCAGTAATGACATCTTTCGATATAATCTGCAGAAAAGTATTTTCTATATGCTGTTACAAAGTTGACATAAGAATTATTGTACATTCATAGACACGATTTAAATATTAAATATAGAAAATATCTAAATAGAATACGACATGAAATGCTGCTGTTTCAGGTGTATTTTTTAGAACTTAGGGAAATACATCATTCTTCTTCAATCTGAGTCATCTTTGGTCAGTATATTGGAAGAGTTTTCTCATTTTGTGAAGGTGCATTTACAAAGTATTGGGGCACTGAGCAATTATATAAACATAATGTGAAAAGGTACAGATACATACATGTACATGTATGCAAGAAAGGAGAAAAAATAGACACGGACGATTATCATCAGTAGAATTAATAACTAAGTAATTAGTTAAGTACATCTGAAGACTTGAAACAATGAACAATTTTATGCTCAAGAAAGCCCTCGAATAATTGAAAGTTATTTTATCCAGTGCAGTTGTAAACTGTCTTTAATTTTTCATTGTGTTGTTTCTGAATTCCATTTATTGAAATTTATTTAAAATCATTTTAACTTCTTTAACATCTTTAACCTTTCATGTTCACGTTATATTTTTTCCCTTAAAAAAATATCTCCCAAGGACAAATCAATTACTGCAATTTCATCATACTTTGACTAATTGTTTAAAGATAATAGGGATGTGAAAGCTTATCCCATATAGTACATTTGTAAATTATGTACATGTAATTGATTATTCAAAATCGAGCAATTAAGATGCATGGGAGCGTACCAGATGTTACCGTTCAATATTTTTTTTTAAAAAAAGATAATAGCATACGTCGAGAGGATTAACACTTAAAGTACAGATCTTTGAAAATTCGAACTTTTTTTATCGTTTTTACTGCAACGTATTCAACTAACTTTAGTTTAATTTTCAAGTTTCGTTGAATCCTTTTGCTTTAAAATGAAAGGTAGTACCAACAAAAAAACAATAAAGTCACATACATCTAATAAATTCGAGAACAAGTTGCGATTAAAATTCGCGTGTTCGTCTTAAGAAAATGAACACCGGTACTGTGTAAATTTTTGCCAATGGCACCTAGACAGCATTTTATTATTAATTAATCATTGTATCACTGGCTATAGGACTACCTAACTGCATTTACTATACAGAATCATGAACTCTGCCACTGTTAGAATTGGAAATCTCAGCGAATTTTTGGCTGTATTAATTGCATCTGACCAAAACAGAATGAACAATACCGAAATCGTACATTATTCGATGGAGCGTTGCCCCTTTCATGTAGCGTAGAACGCAAATCCTTTCACATGTTTCAGGTATGGACTGCCTTAAAAATCTTTTATATGTCACCCTAAGTAGTGGCATTTAACGGTAAGATTATATAAAACTATCGTAGCTTCAGTAAAATTACTGTACTCTTTTCAGTTCTGAAGACTCTTAGATATAAAATACTACAATACATTCATTTAGAATTTTCTTTCTTTAAATCCACATCCAATTTTCTATTTATTAGTCAGCTGTTAGTCTCGAAAATATTTGGTCAGATCAGGCTACTAATCACATTAACATATTTCAGTGATCTTAATCATGTTAATATATATGGTTTCTGAAGAATAAATATTTTAATGCGATAATGTGGACAGTTCAAAATCCGAAAGATGAATTAATCCTGACAACATAAAAAAATGCTTGGGATCCTTCAGTATTTCAATATTTTTTTATTACGTAATTAGAAACCCATCAATCTAAATTGGTTCTACCCAACCATGAATTAAACATGTACGTGTACAGAACATTTCATTCTTTTATTCAGTCAACAAATAATATTAAGAGCCTTTGATATTTAATTGTTTTAATCGATCAAAACCAATTAAACTAAATTACAAATAAACTGATCGAAGGAAAATGAGAAACCATCAGATGTTATCGCCACAGTAATTATATTCTGTCAAAAAAAACCAAAGAATTTTTAGCAGAGATAAAATAGTTCAGAGTATAACGCATACGCCATGGACATACATGTTTATCATTATTTTATTCTTATCAGTGTTTTAGGTATGTATACTTTATTGTATTTTATTTCGCTGATGCCAATTTGTAACTGCTTCAAAAAATACTGAAGAAACCACTGACAGCTTAATTAAGATATTTACGTAATTTCAGTGGTTATTAAAACAGCTCGTTTAATACACTTAATTTAAACTTTAAAAATTTTTTGAGATAGAAAGTTATTTTAATCAAAGCATTTCAAGAGCAGAAGATGTTTAAATAGTTTCTTCTGATTTTCCGGTTGACATGAAAGTCATGTATCATTGGATACAATTTTGAAAAGGGACCACCAAGGACTATTCCACTAAAGTTTATTCTAATTGTAGTTTCAGAGGAGATTTTTAGATTTTTGTCTGATTGTCAATTTTTTTTTAATTGCGAAAATATTGATCTCTGAACACAATTGTGACAGTGGACCACATAAGAACAGTTCAGCCAAGTTTTGTCTTAAATATGATTTTGCTGGTTTTTTTTATATTATACGAATAAGCTACTGAAATTTATTCTCTTATTGAATTTATCATGAAATAATTGCTTAAAAGGTTGTGTCACAATTCGTGTGTTTATTATTAAAATACAAGGAAATGGGATAAGTTTCAAGGATACAACATCCAATAGTCTGACAATATAAAAGAAACACATGCCAGTAAGTAAACTAAAGACAGCCACTAAAATACAGTGTCTTGGTATAGATTGCTTCGATCTCCATGTGAATATCTTGTATATTCTTGTCAAATGATGTACAACAAATCTGAAGATTCAACTAATTATTCTGTGGCACCAGTTTTGATGTAAATTTCGTCTATTTACGATTTACGAGTTAGGTAGATCATACATAATACACTGGGCATCTTGTAAATTTGTATGTATAAACATATATTTTCAACGAGGGACTATTAAGTTTATTTAAATAAACAAATTGACAAAAATGCATAAATAGCAAAATTACAAAATTTTATTCTAAAAAGAACCCTTTTCAGGGGAGATAATTGGCAGATAATTTTTTAATGGCATGTATAGGAAATTTTAGTTTTTTGGAAATAGGAAGAAAAAATGAACGGTGACCCCAATTTTCCTTTTAAGAATATGAAAGCATGTCAGATAAGTGTTCTTTTCACAATTTTATATAAAAATTCTATCTGCCATTTTTTTTTTGTACGACAAATTTGGATTTTCCCTATATAATCTATATAAGATTAACCACACTCTGCAAGTTCTATTGGTTTTCACATGAAACTTATTGGTCTTAACCATGAGTCGGTGTCCAAACTTACTAAAAAGATTTTTATGTCATTGATCTACAATACTCAAAAATATGCATCTGATTTCAGTAATAAATTGGCGGTCAAATACTAGAACATCGGAAACCACCAATATTAAAGATTTAAGAACCACTGAAATTTCGACTGTAACAACAAATAAGTACACGAAGAGCAAATCTTTCACAGTGGATCATGAAGACAGCCGCTTCCATAATAAGCAATTAAGCTTGAAAGAAGATAGCACTTATACTGAAAATAAAAGAGAAAATTTAATATCTTCTGTAGTTTCTACAAGTACAAAAAACATTTCCGTGAAAGAATATATTACAACAGTAACTCAACTAGAGGTTAAAGTCATTTTGCCAGACTTTACCATAGAAACACGATTTGTTCGACCTTCTTGTAAGCCATGGCCTTGTGGGACAGAACTCTGCTCTTGTAACGAGTTGTGTGTTGTATTTGGCGATTGTTGCTTTACTGCATTTGAGGTATTATTCGGAGTTGACAGTGATGAAGATATTCTAACTATCACTGAAAACCCATTCCATGCCTTACGACAGTCCCTCGGTTTTAACCAAAACCAGGTATATTTGACTAAGATGTATATTGCTTATGGTACTTGCATTTCGATTAAGCCTGAAAAATACATTGTCGTCAATAAATGTCCGGAAAATTACGACAATGTATTTGTAAAAGAAAAATGCAATGGGTCGTCTTCGTACGACATTTGGAACATACCCGTTTACATCAATATTACGGATAACGTCCAAGTAACATTTAGAAATTTATTTTGTGCATATTGTCATGGATACAATATTGATGATTTATTTTTCTGGGAAGCGTCTGTACATTGTCCACAATATGAAGAAAACGATGCAACAACAATGAATGGTACTGAATGCTACGTGAAAACGAGTCCACCACTTAAAGGACCACAACCATATGCCTGCCCATATTTAATACTGAGGACTTGTATTGAAGACAACCATAAGAAATATATAACTAACCTCTGTTCTGCATTTATTCAGCCTATTGTATTATACGGAACTGAATTTAAAAAACACCACTGTCCTTTATGTTATGGTTATGACCAGTATTTCAATAAAGTGGAATACGGTTGTGAAGTTACATTGCCACAAAGAATTCCGATCGAAAACAGGCCGAAATATCCTGGCCTAGACATTTTCTTCGCATACGATAGAAATGCACTGAGAACTCCACTAAATGATAAAACATATGAAATCGAATGTGGAGATAATAAAAGTTTTGACTTTTACACAATGACTTGCAAAATGTTAACTGTTGATAGTAATTTGCCTGTTTCAAAACTTCATACTGAGAATACAACCCGTGAGTTTAGTCTAATTATTCGTACTAATAGGTCAAACGGAAAAATACAAATCAACCCTTTATCTACTGAACAATATTACTATGTTGTTAATACGTCCTATGCAGTTGTGCAAAATGTGACATATAACCTTCAGATGTCATGTACAGAAGATGCAAATGAAATTATTTGTCGAATTGATTTCAATATTACAAGTCCAACTAGTTTATTAAATGTATTTACATACTTGAAGAGGTTATCTATGAATAACACAGAATTTATTTTCGTGACGTTGAACACTATATCAAGCAAATCAGAAATTGTATGCAATAACAATACATTAGTATTATATAACAGTGTGATATATAGTTTATCAGGGGATCGTCTCTTGGCACATCTTCCATTTAATCGTACAATAGACATTTTCCAAACTTGGTTTTCGTTGAACATATCGGACGACCAAAATACAATTCACCACCTACAGTATTGTGACTTCTATAACAATCCGTTCTGTACAACATTTTCTACATATTCAGCTGAGGAATTCAGTATGTCTGATGGTATTCTTTCTATTGACGGAGAGGCAGTTCATGATAACAATTATTTCATACGAAACGAAACTTTGTTTCTTTGTATAAATGAATCTTATGTGTTGAATTGTACATCAGTTACTAAGTACAGGTACGGGGAATTTTCAATTTTAAATAATACCTTATTTATACAGGGAATTCAGAGCGACTTACAAGTTAGTGAATACACTTTGTTAGGTAAATCACTGTATGTTTGTACAGACAAACATTATAACGATTATACCGTTATCAACACGTTAACAGATATATTAATTGTAGTGTCCCTTCTGTCATTGTTAGTAACAATTGTAACTCATGTACTTGTTCCGGACTTGCGCAATGTTCATGGTAGAAACATCATCTGCCTTTCGGTTTGTTTATTTTGTTCACAGTTGATATTTTTTCTCTGTAGACGTATTGACTTTAGAGGAACAATTATCAATATTTTGTCCATCGCCGATCATTTTTTCTGGTTATCCGTGTTTTCCTGGACTCTAAGCATATCATTTGATATATCAAATCGATTGCTTACCATGTCAGGAGGTACTCCCTCACGACGAAAAGAAAATCGACGGTTTAGAAAATATCTATATATATCATTTGGTGTTCCATCCATCGGAGTTATTATCTGTGGAATAATAGATTATAAGATGGCAGAAAAACCTCTTGGATACGGAATGGATCTGAATTGTTGGATATCAAATCCAGATGGATTGTTATATTCCTATATCATCCCAGTTGGATCTGCGCTATTGTTCAGTCTGTGCTGTTTTGTACTGATATTGGTCAAAATTGAAAAGACCAGGAGGTCTACAGCAATGGTAAATGGTAATCGTAATGATAGAATCATTGGTGTCATTTACTTTAAACTTTTTGTTATCCTAGGCTTGTCTTGGATTATCGGATTAGTTTCTTCGAACATAGATTTCCTTATTTTGTCCTACATAAACAGTGCCATTAATGCTTCACAAGGCTTTTTGCTTGCATGCGTTTGTTTATGCAATAGGCGAAACTGCCGTAGGTGTCGGGCTAAAAAGTATTTAGCAAAAACACGTGGCTCAGGAACAACCACGCAGAATAATACTCCAGTCTGAGTTTATACACCACTGTCGAAACCCTTGTTTCAAAAACGATGCTGAATGCAAAAAAAAAAATGGAAAAGTCAACAATGGCATATCAATCAATTAACTTCATCCAATGGGCAAATCTTTAGACTAAACAAATTAAAAGTCTTCGATCGCAAACCTCCAACGTTGGATCTACACATAGTCACCATAGTCTGACTTGGTACGGAAACCTTTTGGAATTAAACAAATATTATTGGTAACCATATTTCCCCAATTTCCTGATGTAAAATATATATCATAAAAGCTAATACAGTATGATTTTATTAATAAGGTAACGACTATTTAAAAATGATAAAAATTGTTTTCTTGGCACATAATTTATTTAGCAGAAAAAACGAAGGGAAAAAATCACTTCCACTGTAAAACTACATTGTAGATAAGGTTCTCATAGCTGCTGGTCCGATTCTGTCACAATATTGAAAAGTCAGAAAGGCTACTAGTATTAATTTTTACTTTCGCATTCGATATTACTTGAAACTGAAAATCTGAATTATGCAATTTAAAAATATTAATACATCACAGATAGCTTTTTAGAGTAAGACATCAATGATCCGTAAATAAGTTGAAATGCTTTGTATAGCTCAATAAGATTTAAAACTTAAAGCAAAGTGATTTCGTGAATTTCTATTCCAGAAAAGCAGAACATCTAACTAGATATACAGATAGAAACTTTATATTGTTCAGTCAAATCATCAAACGATAAAAAAGGTCCACATATACGAAGTCAAACGAAAAGACAAAGTCAGTAGAATGGAACACAACAAACAAACGCCACAAGGATAATATATAACCAAAGAATAAAAAAATTTTAATGAACTAAACAAGACAGCACAGAAACGAAAGCACTAGCAATGTGAACTCCCATTAAAAACCGGGAGTGACAGCAGATGCTCCGGAAGGGTAAGCATGTCCTGCTCCGTTAACGACACCTGTCACATTGGCATTGAAGTGTCTAGTCTGGTGAGGTGTCAAGTTCGATGAGGTGTCAATTCCAGAAGGACGTGAAATATAACTGGGGATATCTAGTCTCATAAGCGAGATAGAAACTTCGTATCGGCCAATCAATTCGTGATGACGACCATAAAACGTTTGGAGTGATAAAATTAACATAGACTGAAAATAACCCCATCTTAGAAGTTTATGCGACAGCAATCTCGCCCTGCCGAGAACATCGTCGTATAAATCACATGCGCGGCAGAAACGAATCAACTTTGAAATGTACACCCAATAGGCTGGAGACCTTGGTTTGTTACTGCTAAGAAACCGGAAAATCAAAATCATCACGTTTGTCATAAAGTTTTGATTTCAACCGCTCATTAGTAAAAATCTAAATATGAAGCAGAAATAGGCTTAAATATAAGAGGTTAAGATTAACATTTGAGGAATACATTTTTCTGGCATGGTCATTTTCGTTTCTTGCATTGAATAGATATTTTATAGATTGAATGTCCACACCGATTATTTATTTTTGTGCGTTTTTCATTCAAAACAATTTCTTAAATTCTAATGAAAGCCATATTTTGTATAAGCTGTCTATGAAGAGACTATTAAAAATTAAGTTTTGCCTTTTATCAAATCATCAACCCCTTACTCTTAATTTAGCCCTGTGCTATTTTTAATGATATCAATAACTTAAGTTGTAAACAGTGTTTGTAAAAACAGGGTTACAGTATAACTTTAGGATTGTACGTGTAAATGTTTGAATCACATATATATAGGCTTAATGTAAAACATTATCATATATGTGAACTATTTTTCTAAGTTTTATCAACGATAAGTTGATGTCATCACTTAGGAAATTTTACGGTCGCCATCACGAATTGAATGACCGTAAAGTGTTCCAATATCTAAGATGGTGTTGGACCTGTTCCAATTGTCGTAACATTTTATGTACCTACACCGATTTGTGACTACCACCGGATGGACTTCATTGAACTTCTGGACGGGTGTCGTATACGGAGCCAGGGAACAGCTTACCCTTCCGGAGCACATGAGTTAACTCCTGGTTTTTATAGGAGTTCGTGTTGTTCATTTGTTTTAGTTTTCAGTATTTATTTGTTGTGCCTGTTGTTGTTCATTTGGCTTCCTGAGTTTGTCTCTAATGGATTGCTGTTTTTGGTTTGCTTTTTAGGTATATTTGTCCTATTTACAAAATATCTACTGTACATTCAGATATTGTTAATGCGAAAAATGCGACAGTATAAGTATCGCAATAACTGATTTACTTAGTAGACTATAACGAATTTTTATTAACATGTATGACATTAATTACTCCAACACATTCTAAAATTCGCAATAATAAATGCACACAATAATTTCCAATATAAAACTGTTTGATGAAATAATGTTACATAGTAATATTTAGATGTATGTTTATGTGATGTTATGAGCATTTTATATTATGTTTTTATTTTACTTGTGAGATATAAAATTTACATAAATCGGTCAAATAGTGATGAATGTAAAATTTCTGGAGTGATGATATCAACAAAGAATGAACATAACCCTCCTAAGGTTGCCCTGTCAAGAACAAGAAAGCAAAAACTAAAACTTCACATACCGACAATAACAAATCAACTGTGAAACCACCACAAATATATAATGAAAATCAACCAGGTTTGTAACGAATCGATTTTTTTTATATTGAATCGCTCTACAATATATATACT
Source organism: Mytilisepta virgata (assembly GCA_028015205.1). Lineage (NCBI taxonomy): Eukaryota > Metazoa > Mollusca > Bivalvia > Mytilida > Mytilidae > Mytilisepta > Mytilisepta virgata. The sequence continues at coordinate 52,112,515 of CM051517.1, read as the reverse complement.
AGGTCTAAGTATAAACCAGGAGTAAATGCTCGGTGGTCTCTGATTTCAAGTGTAATGAGGTTTCAATGTTATCTTTATTGTAGGTGAAGAATAGTTTAACTGGATTTTATGTATATAAATATGTAAAAAGGGGTTATGTTTATTGTCCGTAAGCACGATTAATATGGCTGAAAGTGAAAAAAATAGAATACCGATCGTTAAGCAACAAAAAATAACGAGATGTAAAGGCAGAAGATATTTTTGTTAAAGGTTACAATTATATGGAAAAATTAAGTCCAGGTGCTAAAGTGTAAGTAGTTTATAATCCTAGTGATTTCCAACAAAGTTCGTCTGTGCTAAACATTTCACTTAAGTAAAATCGGTAATTACAAAAATGAGTTGTCTCTCTTAAATTAACAATCCAAAGATACTAATATTAGATACAGTAAATTTATACTATGCTGTATACGACGCATTTCAAGGAGTTACCTCTCATCAGCAGCATTAAAACCGAAACATTTGGAAGACCAAAAACCAGACTTATATTAAACAAGAAGTACTCAACCAAAAATACCGAAATAGGAAGCCAAATTTCAGCTAAGGAGATCTACCATGTGCAATACAAGGAATAAACCCTTAGTATTTCTATTATTTTTGAATTTTGCTAAATACTGGTAATTTCTGTAACAAATCAATGAATAATCATGTCAGACAAGTCTGACGACTGGGTTGGCGAATACCCTCGGGGACCTAGGGTCCACCAGCAGAGGCATCATCCCAGGAGTTTCAAAATAACAATCCAGTGTGAAATGTGTTCAAACTGCGCTGTGTATTCAAACCTTTGACATTAATGTCTTGTGACTTTACATCTCGATATTTTTGATTGCTAAACGAAACACAAGAATTTGAAGTGTGGTATAATTTTAGTATGCATCTGGAATTTTAGCAAATACAGATATTTGGATATTTGCTTTCTATAATTTGGATATGAATATTAAAAGATTTAATTTGCCAAGCTAGAAAAATGGTTCATAACAAATTCCCAAAGTAATACTTTAACACCAAAAAGAAAAAATAACATAAGGGGAAATAATAAATTACAAACTTGGATCACGTACATGTATATCAAATATATAACAAATTTGCCACATTGATTACTCTTGTTTTAAGATGTCCTCTCCTCGAGTAAAATATTTATTTCATCCTCATCGATGTTGGCGAATCTTGACGACATGGTTGTCGTCAGTTTGTAAATGACACTTCCGGTTACGTCATCAGGCAATATAACTCACGCGCGGGAAATTCAAACCTGAAAAAACCCTGCCCTATTGCCCGATGGGCGTGGCTGTGGACGTCGATTTCGAAAAATTAGCGAAAAATATTATTCTTCTAATATAATAGAAAAATAAATTTAAAATATAATATATGAGATTATTATACCGGAAGATAATTTACAGGTGAATAGTTTCAAGTACGTAGTGGAAACTACTCACCAGTAAATTGTCTTTCGGTATCCACGCTGCTCTCAGGATGGCTTGAATTGGATTATTGTTAATTGATTTTGTTTTATCATTTTTATTGTACATTTGCCGTGTCCAAAATAAATGCCAACTTGAAAAAGATATAATAAATACATATATTTATAGTTCATATTTGTTTGGTTTAAATTCGTCTGCAATAATAGAACACTTCTTGACTAAATATTGAGGGAATAGCAAGTTTATTTTGTCCCCTCAATACCAACTATTGTCCCTCTGCTATGCCTCTGGGCAAAACTTGATATCTCGGTAACAAAAAAGTTACTATACCTCTCATACCCAGTCAATAAGCATATGATATACCAAAAGGCAAAGTCCAATGTCGGTTGTTCCAAACTCCGGCTTCTACTAATAAAAACTGGTGGTCACAGTATAGCCAATTATTGTTTAAAAGTGGCGTCAAACCAATCATTTTAAACCAAAATGTAAGTCGGTTCTTAATTTACACTGTTTTTTTCATGATTCCACCATACAAATTTTGTGCTTATTTTATCGATTTACGAGTCATTAGTTGTGGTCTAGACCCAAAATGTTGAAGATAAAACAATAATCAAAACCGTTGAAGAGCAAAATTCAAATACCAAAATAACAGAAATTGGTAAAGCAAAACCATATAAGGACATAACTATGCACGATGAAAATACACAGATCTCCATTTTTCAGAAAGTTTCACATTTTTCTAACGTTAAATTTTAACTATCAAGTTCACGCTTGTATCAGAAGACTAGCAACTGACCTGGTCCTAAAATGCATAGACTTGTCCATGTATTCGGCTCGGAATGGTCTTGAAAGGAGTCTTGTTGATATTTTCTATGTGTTAAATGCCCCACTGAGACTTAAAGACGATGATAAGGATAAACATGATTTGTACATGTGTTTTCAAGAATTTATCAAACATATCTTGTCTTACACGTAAAATCATGTATAAAATCTACATGAATTAGCAATTACTTCCATTTTTATAAAACAGACAGTTCGAAAATACTTAATATATACAAAACATTTGACAGCATCGGTTTCCTTTTAAAATGTAATGTTCATTGGCATTTTAATCAAATTTTCGGAAAACTATCTGCTAAAATCGATATTTATATGATACCAAAGACTCTTGTATAAATTGTGGTGAAAGAATAGTCTACAATGGAAATTAGTTGTTTAAATATTATTAATATTAATTTAGTCACCTTCTTGAGCAGAGTTTTATGTAATCGGGGAGAACTGCAATCTTTCTTCTACAAATCATATCTTTTTTTAATACATCAATCATCGTCACGTATTGAACACGCTCTTCTAATTGCAATTTTATTTAATGACATAAACCATCAGATTAAAATGGGTAATCTTTTCTGACAACAAAACATCATGAAAAAGTGTTCTTTAAATATTTATTTTAAAAACAGTTGTCACTATCCATTTTACAGAAAAACCATTGCTTAAAAAATAAACAAGGTAAAAAATATTTAATGAATTAGAATTGTTATAAAATGATAAAACAACAAGTTTTTCTACAATTGTAATTGGAACTCTAAATTATAGTTGTTTTACAGCGAAAGACCATACTCGTATTAGATCGAGAACAACAACAGGTCAATGAAGACATCAACGCTCATTTCTGTATTTTTCCATGTATCATCCTACATTTGAAAAAAAAATAGTTAATTCAGCTTCTTTTTTATCAAGATATACTTCTTGTGAGCAAAGAATTTACCATCCTTGTTCATTCTATCAAATTCTAGACAGAAAAAAAACATTCCTTCGATATACAACAAAATTTGTCAAAATTTCATTATGAATGTTCAGCGAAGATACTTTTTCTCCGCAATAAGTCATTAAACTGGCAGTGAAAGCCCATGATTGGTGACACGACTGTCATGGTGGAAGACGTAAAGATAAAACTTTATTACAATGTCATTATGAAAGTTGTCAAGACTTTTCGTTTTTTTTCTCGCAGAAACTTTGCTTTTACTTCAATAAATTATCGAAACGTTTATATTTAAATTTTATTTGCATCTGTGGGGTGATGTAGGCGACCAAATTAAATGTCAAACGGATTTAATGACATTCTTTTTAAATAAAGCCAATATAATTTAATTCAGTGTAATAAATATACACAGGTTTGCCAAAGGCAAAACATTTTCTTAATCATCAATATTCTATCTGATTAAATTGGGATATAAAATAAAATTTCAAAAGAGAGACTAACAGAAAATTTAATACTGTTATATTTTTTAAACAAATAAAACAAAAATTTTAAAGAAAAAACTTGACCTGGATAGCTCATTATAGTTATTTGAACACATATTATATTCAAAATACTTGACCTTTCCACATAATTCCTGACTTAAAATGATTTAATCTTTGAGAAAATAAAATAAAGTTTCATTAATTTTCCACTGCATTTACTGTGAAGAACTCAAATAAAAGCTTGACAAATTTTTAGAACCTTCTGTTGAAGTAAATTTTTAAAATCTATTATTACAACCTCGAATCGTTTTCTGTTTTAAACTAACCCAATTTATTTCCAATGAAAATCGTTCTCGGAAGCGATTTAAAATGATCAATAGCTATTTATCTCGCTAAATGATTGCGTTAACATATCTGAGATTTATGCAATAAGGAGCTAAATTTTATCGACATGATACCAAAATAACCTATGTAACAAAAAACAACAAGCTTCTCCTCTCGCTAGGGGCACTCGGATATAAATAAGCTATATTAGCTGACATATATTGCATGTAAAAAGGTCAATAAAGATAAATGTATACTTTTCAGTGCTAAAATGTACATGTACATCATCAGGATAACTTTTGCATTTCTGTTATCCCAGTCTTTAAAAAATAACTAAATCAAAACTGTTCGCTCAGTTGCTCTAAATCCGTCAAATGTTTTATTTGGAAGAGACTTCTGAAATTAAATGGCCATTGGGCAAAATCAATCGTGTAATATCATATCTACTACACAAAAATCTATTATTAATTGGGATAAAGTCTGTAAAAATCACTTTTACTGGTGTTCTTCATCTTGGAAGTCATGTATGTATATGGATATAAATAGTATTATTATGAATATGTAAGGATATGCAGTAAGAGACAATGAGACAAAACACCCCAAAGATTTGAAAAACATCCACGAGTCGCAATAAGGACATTCAGCACTCACTGCAAGACAAACTCGTTGTAGCCTCGGAAACAAAGGTGACAAATACCCAATAGAAGTAACCACCAATCCCAAATAATAACAGTATAACAGTTATTAAGCAGACAACAGACACTACGGAAAATGGCTGGTTTGGCAAATAAACAGGCAGGATTAACCATCTTAACATAACTATCCCTCCCCCTTAAATTGAGTCAGTGGCTAAACAAATGCTAGATGACAGACTTTAATGTTACTTCATTCCAAATAATTATTTACTACCAATTTTGGTGCACAAGATGTGCATATTACTTCGATTTATGACTCATCAGTTGTACATGTGCTCCAGGCCTTACATTTTGTATAGCAAAACAATAATCCAAAACGTCGAAGAGCAAAATGCCAAAAGGGTAAAATAAATAAATTCGGTGCTAGAAAAAAGAACCAACATAAAAAAAAACGACAGACATGATAAGACATTATTTCTATTGCAGAATGCTCCTTGTTAACTGACAACTGCTACAAGTACAAAGTAAGGATAAATGACCACTCACTCGAGTGTCAGCCTTGTTACTTCGAAATTCATTACTAGCATAGTGGCTTGAAGTGTGTGATATTGTTTAAGACTACAGATATCAGTAAAATACACATTAACCTTCATAATGTGTGTAAAAAATTTAATTATTGACACTGTTCGCTAGCTTTGGTAATATCATTTTTCCTGAGTTCAGTTTATCATATGTTCCTATAATTACCTTTACTGCGCCTTGCAGTTGTCATAATGTTAGGCTTGTATATCTTGTTTTTGGGTTGACTCAGTAGTTTAATTTAGGATTTATTGATACCTTAGGGTGTGTGAAAACTGTAAATGCGGCACATGAATCGATTTTGGGTTTACAGATTTGTTCCAGAAATTACCAGTATTTAGTAAAATTCAAAAATAATAGAAATAATAAGGGTTCATTCCTTGTATTGCACATGGTAGATCTCCTTAGCTGAAATTTGGCTTCCTATTTCGGTATTTTTGGTTATGAGTACTTCTTTTTAAAAAATAAGTTTGGCTTTTGGTCTTCCACATGTTTCGGTTTTAATGCTGCTGATGAGAGGTAACACCTTAAAATGCGTCGTATACAGCATAGTATAAATTTACTTTATCCAATATTAGTATCTTTGGGTTGTTATTTTGAAATATGTTTCAGTTTCATATGGGTTTGTTCTCCAATGTATATGTACATAGACTCCATTTTCGTTTGTTGTCTTACTGAAAATCCAAAGGAAAACCAAAATCCCCTACAGAAAACATAAGATAAGCGACAATTACAGAAAATATAAGAAGAGACTGACAATACAAAGAAAAGAAATATTGAAGAATCACAAAAAACGCTTAAGGTATATGATATATATGTAATTCTGCGACGAAAACGTTGATGTTGTTATCTGGAAATTAATGAGGTCTCCGAAAGAAAGATTTCAACGTTCCTTTTTTGCTGCCAATTTCTATTGAACTCTGTGGCGAGATCGCATTAAACCCTTTATGCAAGTATTATTTCAAATTAGTTCGTTTAGTAGAACGAGAGTATCCGACGTGCAGTTACGAAAGCCTTAACTAGTTTTACAGTTAAAACGAGCACATTCTGACTCTGCTATCTAAATTATGTTTCGTCCAGTAAATATTTCAGTTCGGGCAAGCGGTCACCTTGTCGGTAAACATACTGTATTGGTGTTTTTAGTGTGTTTTATACACAAGAGTGTCAGGATAGATCAAGGGAGGTTTATAAACCGGTTTTACCCCACCAATATTCAGTGTCTGTACCAAGTCTTACTATCCTGACTCTCTGCTGTGTTCTTTTTTGTTTTTTACTCTTTTATGCTCTTTTTTGTCCTGCATTCTGTCAGGTGGATTGCTTTGATTGATTGGTATGTCATTGTTGTAATTTTCCTGTTATCCATTTTGTTGTTTATTCCTGTTGAATTTCTAATGTCTTAAAAAGAATTTGTTTGTAAAGACACAAATGCAACTCATGTTGATTATTTGATATTGGTATTGATCTTTTAAGCTCCGTATGCTCTGTTAAGATATGCGATATACGTTGAAAATTGATCAGCTATATAAAAAAAAACTTAGAAATATTGGCAGAAAACCGTCATTACTGTTTGGATCTGACTGCCCATCTTACATATCCAAACGAATAACAATTCAGTTAAAAACCAATAAGACACACTCTGACATTAGTAAAATATCTTATAAAGTACATGTATCAATGAATTCACGACGATCAACGTATTGTAGTAAACAATCAGACAATACTGACATATTAAATTGTATTTTGTTTGTTAAATAAATAAGAAGTTCTACCGTTGGGAGACACTTGAATATTTAAAACTTATATGATTTCCCATTGGGAGACACTTGAATAGTTAAAACTTATATGATTTCACATTGGGTCTTTATTGGTACTGACAGCTGTTTTTATCTGCTGAGTTCATTGACCGATGTTATTCCTGCTGTGCTTAAATGACTTTTGGTTTACGTAGAGCTGAAAAAGACAACTCTGACACAGAATCATTTCAGTTAATCACTTGATTTTGATAGATACATACATGTGCAAGACATCCATAATGTATCTACATGAATATTAAACAAGCAACTCGAATTATCCTGTTCTATGGAAAGAAGTTTAAAAATTTTCTGCCTTTTTAGCTATATGGTTTCGCAATCTTCAATTTTGATAGGAAATTCATTTTGCAGTGTTACAGCTGATACTCCACCTATCGTTTCACGACACACATTCTAAGCAGGATTCGGTCGTTTTTTTTTCGGGGGAGGGTCCTTTGTTCACAAGTACCTATGGGTTTAAAATTAAACATTTATTGTGTAAACTTATATTTAATGTTTCCTTTTTAAAAACTAGTGGCTCATGATTGAGCTGACTATTAATACCTTTATCAACTCTAACGAATTTGTGCTTATACTTATTATTATATATAAACTGTTAATAGCGTGTTTGTTTTCGATAGATTTTTGGTTAAATATGTTGAATTTTTGACACCATTGTGCTGCTCGATGTTGCTTGTTAAAGGCTATAGTCTTTTCACATCGACGCATATCCCATATCCATAATATATCATATATTTACATAAAGAATTAATAAAATATACTCTTATATATTCATAAAATCAACGTGATGAAAGAAAAATTTTAAGCGATTATTTTCTCTTTCACATTCAATTTGCTTATAAATATATGATATTGCAATACGATTGTTTCCATCAATGTCAACAACCTTCATTTCCTTT